>JAPTHA010000018.1:24301280-24313044 GCA_029814585.1 Gymnapogon annona | reverse complement strand
CACCCACCCACCCCCTCTTCACTGCAGATGGAGCTCAACTAGGAAAAGTAATACATAACCATGACGAACATTTCTCAAGGTGCTGCGTAATTGGCAGACAGTTGCTCAGACGAAATTCTTTGTTAGCCTGTACAGGTCCCGCTAATTAACTAGAAGTCAATTTGTGACCATAAAGTGAAGGAACCAGGAGATATACACCTATAATGACAGATGACGATTCCGGGTCACCTGCTGTAACAGGATCACGTATTAGGTTAACCTAATGCAGCAAATAGAGGACACAACATGGCAGATTTCCCAGCAAGTAAATGAGGTGACAACGGGGTCAGATCAGTGTGTGTTTTCATAAGCTGAAGGTAAGGTTTGCACTAATTGGAGAGAGAATAGAGAAATGTCATGAATGGGTTTGTCAGTTCATCACTGTGATGGACGTGTTTAAAAAAATAAAAAAAAGAGTAGCGTGTACAGAGCACCTCAAATCAGTAATGCCGCTGTCTTAAGGAGACTTTTCTTATTACATCGACATCAGTTTTTCATTTCTTTGAATGCTGATTAGTGGTTGCTTGTTCAGCATTTGTTTTCTGACCGCAGCTTATTATAGAAATTTCACCAAGAACTCAAGCTGTTGCCTTAATACAAATATTTGAATGTATTTATTCATTTTCGCACTATATAATATATTTCTTTTCTAAGGTTTTTTAATCCATAAACTGGTGGGCTTATGGATGAAACTGCCTTTGAGCTGTTCGCTCACACAGCAGTCGGTTGAAGGCTTTAACTGTGTAATTAGCAGCTGTTTTTTGTAAGGCAGAAGCTACACAGTTGTACAGTGCACACAAACTGAAAGGGAGACTTTAATGTATCCCTAATGTAGTTTTAAGTCTTCATTTTTGTCAACTGAAGTATATTTGAAGTAGAAAATAAATCATTTTTTCCATTTAATGTCACTACAGGGTTTTCACTGAATATTTCGTGTTGCAAGTTTATAGTTTAGAGCTGCTTTGCTAGTGACATGCACAGCATTTCTACTGTGAAGATTAATAGAATAGATTAGAATAGAATAGAAAGCCTTTATTGTCATTACACAATGTGTAATGCAATTTAGACATTTCACCGTAAAGTGCACACATGAATAAATATTATTTAAAAAAAGGAACAATCACTCTAATAAAAAGAAACAACTGTCAAGTCTACATGAACTGTACATTCAGGCAGGTCGAGTAAACAGGTGCACAGGTTGGTAAAAAAAACAAAACAACAAAAAACTCCAAAGCATGGCAGCATCACAAGCAAACTCAGACGTACTCTATTGTACAGTAGATCAACCCATTTTATTAATATCTGGGTTGGTATTCTTCTGATCTGCTATCATATGTTAATGTCTCCTTTAATTTGGTCATAAAACTGCATTAACAGGTCACTGCAGCAGAACAGGAACGTTCAGACAGCGATGTCGTGGTGTACCTTGGATCACTTCTGTGGCCCTTCTCATCAGTGACAATCATTTGGGACAACAGCAATGGCAAAGTGGAGAGCAGTCAGTTAGCAATGGCTTCTTTGATATGCTCCTCACTGCGCCGTTGTCAATGAGAACAAATGACCCGAGCAGCGCGAGACACTGGAGTGAACAAGTCTGATCTTGTTTTACTAGATGCGACAAATTTTCATATGTAGAAATATGTTAAAAATAGTTTTAAAAACACAAATGATTTTTGTCTGTCTGAAGTGAAGATGAGGCAGGTTCTGATGTGATGTACAAACAGGTAAAGATAGAATCACTCCCAGTTAAAGTATGCAACGTGCCTCCGATGGTGGATATTGAGTTCCCCACTATACGACTCCACACTGCAGGACTTTGACTTGATTTCCTCCGAAGCTTTGTCAATAGGCGCTGGCGCTGCTGTGCACTCCTCTCAGGTTTACAATAGTGCTCCAGGGTTGTTCATTTGAGCTGCATTTGGCACAGCGAGAGGGGTCTCTCGGGGTCACGAGAGTGCAAGGAGAATGGCGTGATTGATAGCCTCAGTGTGTGACATTTATGCAACTCCTGCGCCCTGCTCCTTGGTATCGGTCCTTGGTGGTAAATGTAGCTCGGCTACAAATCTCCGCTCTTGATTCAGTCACCAATCATCGTTATGGCCATCACTTGTACAAACACCTTGGAGGAGATCTCCGTGCAAGAGAGCTGGTCATAGTTTGGGTGACAGGATGAGGAATTCGCAATTTCAGAAGACCTTGGCATTGGGCCACTGGTCGTCCACGTTGAGATAAGGCATCTGAAATGTCTTGTAATAATAAGGTGACGGAGATGACAGGGCGGGGAGAGAAAAGTGGCTTAAATAATAATTAATATTTTCAATATGTCGTGGGTGACTGGCCCATCAATATTCAACGCTGGTGTTTCCACATAAAATTGAGGTTTACCTCATAATTCAGCCGGCGATGGGGAGTAAATTATAGGGTTTTCAGGAGTGATTTTTTTTTTGTCTGTCACAGTTGAATACAGTTCAGTTCAGACGCTGACATACACCTTGACTGAAGGCATTCAAACACTGTCTTTCACATGTCTGTATATTTACTTCCAATATTTACTGTATATTCTATTTAGATGGGCTGCACTTATATAGCTCTTTTCTACAGGTACCCAAAGCACTTTACACTAACTCACATCTACCCACTCACACACGAGTGGGTGGCTGCTATGCCAGGTCGCGCTGAGAGCAATTTAGGGTTGAGTGTCTTGCTCAAGGATACCTCGACATACTTTACCAATCTATCACTTCAACTTGACCTGCTAGTGAATTTGGATTTTTGTTTAAATATTTTACTTAGATTTTTTATTATATAATATTACAATCATTCACCAATTCATACACAAGACCACACTCCCGACCCACGATGACTCGGTCAGAGACAGCAAGCAAAGCAAAACACAACAAAACACAAAACAACACAAAACCAAACCATAAATAAGTGAACTGTGCAGACAGACACATGTTGCCCTCTCACGTCCTTAGTCTTGCAAATTCTGCTCACGTATACAGAGCTGAACCCATGTGGTGCGCCGACAAACTTTCCATGTATTTTAATTTTTATATTTTCAATCCATCTGTTATTCGTTTTATTCACTGATTCATGATCAGGAGAGGCCTGTTCTGCATGACCTAAAGAATCAAAGTCACTTGTGTTCCAGGAAGAGTATAAAATTATTGCCAATATTTTCTTTATTTTGCTGCTTTTTCTCTTGGTTGATGTGCTTCCAGTAAAGTAGATATTAGTAGTATTATTTGTATTATTTGTACATCCATTTACATTTCGGCCATAGTAGCATCACATCTGTAACGACTTGCATAAGAGAAAATAATTTTGGATTTAACAGCTGTTTTCTAAAAACCCAACAGTTGCTATAGGATAATAAATACTATTGGACAGTCTGGATTATCATCCTCTATGGTGATAGAGAAGACTACTGTTGGAACCAACACACAAAGAGAACCTGTGCAGAGTAATTGAACTAGTGATATGAGTGTGTGTGCTATTAAGAGGTAGTTTTGTATAATGTGTTTATTAACTTGTTGTTTTCGTAATTTGTGGCTGTAGTGAAAGGAGACCTGCTGAGTCATGTAAATTGAGCTTCCTGATTTCTTAATGACATTCGCTCTCGCTACATGAGATACCCGATAAGGCGCCCTGTTATATTTTACATTATTTGTGTCGTATAGATGATATAGTATTGATGGTAAAAGATCGATTAAGGTAAAGGTAGAAAAAAAGGGATGAAATACACGGTGCACCACTGATTGTATTACATTCTCAGAATATTCATGAATAAATATATATCACTGTGTCTTTTAAAGAGCACGTAGTACAAAAACTATGTGGGAGGGAGAGGGGAGTCAGCACTAATATATACAATTCCTCTTTCTGCATCTCTCTCCTTCTGAACCATATCTAAAGATTCTATATAAATATAGATGACCAGCTGGTTATGGACACTTTTCTAAGCCTTAATGTCAAGACACAAAGCAGCAGAATTTGCAGCGGATTTGCTTCTTGCAGAATCTGTAACCCTTACTGTCAGTCTTGTGTTTAACCAGTAAATCTGTATGTCTGAGGGTAGATTTTCTACGGCCCAAAGAAAAACAGTCAAAGAGTACATTCAGAAGTCTCATTATCCTCTCAAATCACTTGAATTACTCTATGCTGAAAGGTAATTCTGGAATTTCCAATCCAATCTGAGTTTCATTGCAAAGCACTTTATAACAGCTGTATAACAGTGGACCAACGTACTGGGCAGAATAAATGAAACCAAAAGTGAAAGAATGAAACACAAAAACAGATTAAAACACATAAAACAGCTGTACAATTAAAAACCATACAATAAAACAGCAGTAAAATTAAAAGCCATAAGACATAAACAGCTGCACTGTTAAAAAACAATTTTAAAAAATCAGTAGAAAATACCCAATAAATAACACAAGAAATATTGTATTACATTCAAACATCTCACATGGGTTTTCAGATGGGATTTTAAAGCAGACAGTGATGAGGCCTGTCTGATACGAACGGGCAAATCATTCCACTTCCCTGTAGCTTTAAACAGGCTGAGAGCTTCCAGAAATTGATGTCATGACTTCAGAAACTTCAGATTGGCCAAGACCATCCCAAAAAATACACTTCCAAGACAGTTTTTTTTTTTTTTTTCGACTTGGGGAGGAATTTTGAAATGGTACCATGTCAATTCGTGCCAGAAACAGAACCCAAGTATAAACTTACATAAGCACGTAGAATTGTTGAGATGTATTCTGACTCCCAGGGATGAACATGTATCGGTGTGAGGGGTTCAAAAACATCCCAGGACAGCAGCCTTTGAAATGATAAAGCCGTTGGAGGTAACTGGTCCAAAAATACCTCCATCCAGGGTAACGACAGCACTATATGTATCATCCTAACCTGAAAGGCTGTTCCCCGAGGAGGCTGCCAGTCCTCCACCGCGGGCGGAAAAAAGCAAAACTCCACTTTACCTATGAGCGAGAGGTCGACGTTTGCACAGAGGAAGGAGGGTGAGGTTTGGAGCCCAAAGAACAACATCCCCAACACAGATGCACAAGGGACCATCATGCTTTGGGGCTGTTTGATTCCGAGAGAGAATAGTGCACTGAACAAAATCAAAGACGTCATGATGATATTTTGACACTTCATCATCAAACAACTCAAAACTAATGCTTAGACTGATACCAGATCTGTGTGAGGGACAATAATATTTTGCAATCCTAGAAATAGAGTTAAAAATGATAAATTGAGAGGTTGAGTGAAAGCCTCTTCTTGCATTTGGAAAAGGTTTGGTGTTGGTGATATACTATACTGCTGGGGTAAAGAAAAAGTCACCACATGCATTTTTTGACCGCACCGCCTTTGGTTTTGATGACAGGAGGCATTCACTGTGACATCTGTTTTTGACACATAATGCTTTAGTGTCACAATAGGGTTCATAATGTTTTTTCCATTTATAGTTGTATTAATGTTTGATTATTGATGATGGGGAGTGGGACTAACGCATCAAGTCTTCATCATTCATCACTCATTCTCATTCTGCCTCAACCAATCTGTCACAAGCCTGATGATCGTTCCGAACAGTGTCCCGTCTGTTAGACATTAAAGACATGAGAGGACACTGACTCTACCAGGTAGAGGTCAATAAACAGGATAAACAACAACAAAACTTAAACCCTGGATTTAACAAAGCAAATAGTCCATATCCTTCCATTGGTCAGGACTGCAGTGGTTCATAATGTTTCAGCTGCAACAGATTATTGACCTCTACCTGGTGTAAAATGAAGCAATTTGTTTGAAACATCATCCTGTCACAATATCAAACGTGAACTAACCGTTTGAGTAGGAATAACATTATTTAACAAGTTGTGTACTAAGTAACCATTACAACCCTGAATTCTACATCAGGTAGTAACTATTTGAAATTTAAGCCTGTTTACAGCTAGGCATTTATCATTTATTATAATGTAAACATTACATTGTAAATTGAAACATGAACTCACACATTCACATTTGACAAGAAGATTGACTTAGTCTTCTTTTTGTATGAAGTAACTGTATAAACATTTCCAACATGAAATACTATAACATTTTACTTAAGCCCATATGACAGTCTATACTTCCTGTCCCCTTTTTTATCTTACAAAACCTGTCAACCACCGAGGTGGGTTTCTCATTCTCTGGGTCCTTCTTGGACCTGGTTCTGGTACATTGGGGTGGCCAATTTCAGGTGCTGTTAGTTCAAACATGTTGTCATTGTCCTTATTGGTGGAACCTCGAGCCTCTTTTGGGAAATGCGCAAGCTTGGATGCATTTCATTTTCGACCATCACTGAGCAAGTAAGTGCTCGGTCCTTTGGAACATGTTCAGACTCCAAACTCGTACAGTGTCATTTATTTGGAACATGGGAACTTTTGCCCCCGTCTTTCTGTCTGTATAATCCTTGGTCTTCTGTTGTTTTTGTTTTACGGTTTTTGTCACTTGCTTGTGTGTTTTGTTTTTGTGTGAGCCAAGAAAGATATTTAGTTTTGTGCGCATCTTCCTGTTCCTCAGTAACTCAAATGGAGTAGCTCCTGTTGTGGCATGGGGTGGTTGAGTACGACGCTGCTACTGCTTATTTCCATGGTCTGTGCATTCTTTCAGCAGTCTGTATACACTCTTTCAACACCCTATTGAATCTCTCAATGGCTCCGTTGGCTCTTGGATAGTAGACACTAGAACGCAGGTGTTTTATCTCTCTCTCCCTGAGAAAGTCAGCAGATGCATGGGAGGTGAATTGACATCCATTGTCAGAAACCAGGAAGAAAGGGTTTCCCTTCCGACTGAACACAGTAGTTAAAAACTGAAGAACTACCTCTGTAGTTACAGTTGAAACAAATGCCACTTCTGGCCACCTACTGTAATAGTCTGTGAGAGTAATGGCATAACGACAGTCTCATGTGGCACACTCAGAGGGACCTGTGATGTCAGTGGCCACCTTCTCCCATGGATCATCTGGGAGTTCTACTGGTGTAAGTGGTGCAGGTGCAGTTTTTGCTGTTTTGTCATTGTACTGACATGACACACAGGAAGCTATCAGAATCTGTACACAGTTGTCCATTTTCGGCCACCAGTATAGCTCACGTAGTCTCTGCTCCGTTTGTACTAGTCCCTGGTGCCCTTCATGTGCCAGATGCACCACACTGGACCGGAGTGAAGTGGGAACAAGCAAGCGATCAGAGCCCCTCATAACAAGTGTATCATCCATAGCCAGTTCATCTCACACATGAAAGTAAGGAACAAGTTCAGGCGGCACATCCTTTCTGCATTTTGGCCAACCTGTCTGTATCTGATGACTCAGCAGCATCAGTTCAGGACATGTCTCACAGGCAGCAGTGAACTCCAACAGAGACATGGCATGGGAAGACTCCATAAAGACAGTAGCCACCATGTCTGGTCTCTCAGCTGTGTCTCCTGTAGTGGAAAGTGGCAGTCTGGACAGACAGTCAGTGGTCACATTTAGTTTTCCTGGACTATAAGTAACATCTTATGAAAAACAAAGCAGTCGAGCAGACCATCGAGCAACTCTTAATCCAGCACGACCAGTACCTTTGGATGGCAGGAGAGTTGTAAGTGCCTGGTGGTCTGTACGTAGTACAAAGTGACGACCCCACAGATAGGTTCTCCACTTTTCCACTGCCCAAACACAGGCAAGTGCTTCACGTTCAACAGTAGAGTACTGTCCTGTGTCCTGGAAGCAAAAGCTACCGCTCTCTCTGTATTGTCTGGGTGAACTTGAGTTAGTAGAGCTCCGAGTCCATATTCAGAAACATCAGTGGTCACTTCTGTAGGCAAAGCTGGGTCATAGAGTGCCAAAGCTGGACTGTGTAGAATTAATCTTTTAATTTCTGCAAAACTAGAATCAGCTTCATCAGTCCATTTGAATTTTAGGTCTGTTGAATCACAGAGTGTCGCTTGTAGTGGTTCAACTACAGTGGCAAAGTTGGGAATGAATTTACTGTACCACGATGCAAGACCAAGAAATGAGTGCAGGGAGGGCATGTCGTGTGGAGCAGGTGCACCAGCCACGGCTCTGACCCTGTCCTGGTCCGGATGAAGACCATCTTTTGATATTGTGTAGCCTAGAAAACACAAAGAAGTCTGGTTGAACTTACACTTATGCATGTTCAGTTTGAGTCCCGCCTCATTCAAGGCATGTAGCACCCTCCATAAGTTTGCATTGTGTTCCTGCTGGGTAGCACCATAGCATATGACATCATCAAGGTAGGCCTGTACCCCTGGTATAGCTGCTAGGATGACTGGCATCATTTTTTGAAAAGCTGATGGAGCTGAAGCAAGACCAAATGGGACTCTGCAGAAACGAAAAAGACCTTCGTGAGTGATGAATGAGGTCACGTCACGGCTGTCTGGGTGTAGCATCATCTGGTGAAAGGCAGAGGCTAGGTCACTGGTAGAGAAGACTGTGGCTCCTCGCAGGTTAGTGAATAACTCATCCATGTGTGGTAAGGGATGACAGTCGCTAACAATTGACTTATTAGGCTCCCTGAGGTCTACACACATACGAGGCTTTCCTCCCTCTTTTCTCTGGTTCATAACTATGAGGGAAACCCATGGAGATGCATCAATACGCTCTATGATGCCCTTTTCTTCCAGGTCTTTGAGTTCATCCGTAACAGCCTGTCTTACAGTGAATGGAAGCCTCCTCAGCTTCTGCTGTACTGGCACTGCATCTGGATTCAGTTTTATTTTGTGTATGAATCCCTTTGCACATCCAGCGTCCTGTACCTGTGTCTCTGATGTAGTCAGATGTGTTGCATTTGGTACTGCAGGTGCGTGTCGTGGAGCTGAGGGGTCATTGAGAGTTGTAGCAGGAAGAACTTTGTTACCCTCAATGCACATATTTAGAGCAACAAATAAGTCTAGCCCAAGTAAAGCAGCACCTGACTCAACCTGAGGCTGCAGTAGAATGTCTAGCGTGAGTCACTGTGGCATGCGAGGATCCCTTGACTGGTATTGTTTGTTTTGAATACGTGAGTGCGGGCAGTGTATATTAACCCTTTCAGGCATTGTAGTCACTACAGTGGACACGTCATGGTCGCTCCCTCTCCCTCAAGGGACACTAATTTGCTGATCAGCCTCACCTGGCTCTTGCTGCCATGGTTCATTGGTAATTGATATGAGGCCTGTCAAAGCACCACACAGCACGGGGTTGTTTCTGGTCAGTTTGTTCATTCTCTCTGCCATAACTCAGACTGCTAATGCACCACAAGGACTCTGATCTGGACTCTGGTTCAACTATGATTACTTTCTGTTTTACTATGTACATGGACTCTGGCTTGACTCTGATGCGGGTGTTGTGGTTCTTATGCATTTAGTGTTGCTCATGTTCTCAGTGTGTTCGGTTTCATGTGTATTTCAGTGGCTTTGTTTCTCAGTGCGCTGTGTTTTAGTTATTCAATGTTCTATGTTCCACTTCAATCACCGTGCATTGCAGTCTCACTACAAACCGATCATGACAGGACACCTTTGTTTCTTCCGACACCGTTTGTTCTGATATGTATGAATCTTAATGACACAGTTGACCAAAACTTCTGAAGTAGGATGTGATCATTCATGCATGTTAGTCATGGGGAGAAATAAATGGAGGTCAAGATCTGTTTATTATGCTTATGATTTGATATACAGCCAACAGGGAATAAATACACAAACAACAACTGTCCCACAACAACAAATACCAATGCTGTTTCCAAAATCACACGGTGCCATTCTTTAAGTGACCTACTAATCCAGCTGTTATTCATAAAGTATGACAACATATATTACCCCGCTCATGCAAAAAAAAAAGGCACATGCAATATTCGACTTCACCACCTTTGGCTTTGATCACAGGAAGTGTAAAAATGTTTGTTTTGATACTCTGTGTATCTCAGACCACTAGCATAGAATAATAAAATAGGCACAATTTAACAATTTCTATTCAGTGATTGGTGTGAGACATAATGTAATACACGTTAACGCAAAAAATCCTTAATTTCCCAAATTCTCTGGGTTCTCAGCTGTGAACTGAACAGAAACTATGTTTATTCAAATGGAGGTTTATGAAACGTGGAATGTTGCGTCTAAATGCATTTATCCCTATTGTTGCACATAAACAAGGTGTTCTGACCTCATCTGTAATTTCTCCTCTCTTTTCTTCCTGCATATGCAGATAAACATGTGTTTTTGACAGTTAAATTGGATCCTTTATTCACACCAGAGAGGATCATTAGAGATTAAATGGGGCACGGCAGGCTCTGAGGAGCTCCTAATCGAAGGAGGCAGATCCTGTGAAAACAGCAGAATGGGAGGGAGGTGTTTCCAGTGTCTCAGATAAGGTCGTGGCTTTTGACCCGAGTCTGGACAAAAACCCATTAGACCGGCGCAAGAGATGGAGTCAAAAGTGCATCAGTGACAACACAAACGCCACGCACTCATTATGTTGTAGTGGAACAATAGCTCTCCTCTCCGCGCTCTGTTGGTGCCTCAGTGATGTTCAAGGATGCTTATTCTGTTACAACTATCTGAGGGAGAAACCTCCAGCTTTTTAAGCACATATGAATTCTTTATGTGTTAAGAAGGAGCAAAATTATACCAGGCCGATTCGCTGTGTGCTTTTTAGTAGGTTCTTTAATAATTCTCTTTAGTTACACCCATGTGGAATCTGTTCCCCTGTATATGTTTACATGTTACTGAATATTCATGAGCAAATTGTGCAAGTAATTATGATTCATTCCGGAGCCAAGTGAGCGTGAAGTAACAAAAGCAAGGTTGTATAGATGTATGCAATGAGCAAACCCATTACCTGACTAAAAAAAAAAAAAAAAAAAACTGCTATTGTTCAAAACCCATGATGTGTGTTATCTGAAGGTGATTTGTCAGTAAAGAACATTGCTGTGGTGTTCCCTGTACAAATGTAAGAAATGCTATATCAAGCAACAGTCAAGTACATTTACTTAAATCTACAAATGTCCATGTTGATCAATCAAAATCACAGTTCTTTGTATTAATAATGATCTTATTATTATTTGATTAAGCCCAAACACTATTTTTTCTTAGCAGTTGAAAAATGGAAAAGAAATATTCAGTATTTATTTTCATCTGTTCTTTCTATCAGATTATGTTGATGTGATTTCTATACAACGTTAAAGTACATAAGGTGCATCTTGCTGCAGTTCAGTCTGCAGCCAGTGCTGGTTTATGCAATCACTGCTGTGTTTTACTTGAGTCTGTAGGAGGGTCTATTCTAAAATAAAGAGTAAATGTGCATATTTATGTGTTGCTTTCTTACTATTAAACCTAACTCTGTTGCCAGCCTATTGTCCTATGGCATTAGTAAGTGCAACACTGGGCGTCTAGTAACCATTAACTGACGGAGTACTATATAGTTACTATCGTTGCTTAATTATCAATGAATATTGTTGTTATTATTATTTTTTTCATCCATGGACCCCCTGCTGCCAGTACTGTTAACCGACACTAGTACCGTTAATTATTATTGTCACTCCTTCCAGTAAATACACTTAAAAGTTCATCACGGGTGGCTTTATTCAACATCGTCTCCACGCTCTCCTCCATCACCATCATCGTCTTTCAGTGTCATCATCGCTGTTACCAACATCATCACCACCGTCGAACTGCATAACACAATTAGTACAGCAATCATTGAACACAG
>JAPTHA010000018.1:24286924-24297342 GCA_029814585.1 Gymnapogon annona | reverse complement strand
TGCATATAAAACAACAAATGAAATTATTATCCTAAAAATAAATTATATAGATATAAACAAGTAAACAAACACAACTGCCATTCATGTCAGTTATGTCAGTTATAATAATAATAATTATTATTATTATAATTATTAATTACTGTAATTATTATACAACTGTATATTACTATATAACTCACGATGTCTCGTTATTGATCTTTACTGTTGCACTCAATCTGTTCTTTTCTTTATTTCTATTCACGTATCTATATTATAAGAATCACTTATTTACAGTATCTCTCTGTGTGTGTCTTGTCTTATATGTGCTGCTGTAACCTGAAATTTCCCTGTGTGGGACTATTTAAGGTATCTAATCTAATCTAATCTAATCTAACTCCTCTGAATGTTCCCATGGTAAACTCTGCTCTGTTTATGCACCACCTCCAATTGCAAAACATCTTTTCACTTGTAACAAAACCTTCATTAAATACCAAATACCTTTTAAAGGGATTTTCGGTGATCTTGTACTTTACTTAAACCTCTGTAGATGGGGCCTGCGACAGGTAGATCATGGATATAGTCTTTATGCTCTTTTCATTTACTTTTCTTATTCTTCTTTTAGTATGGATGATTTGACCTCTCCATTTATTCAAGTTTGGGAGCAGGCCTAGAAACCAGAACCAGAACTAAGACTAGGCCTAAGACTAGAATCAGCAGCTTGATTTTTTTTGGACAAAGTGAAAGAGGGCAGACTGAGGTGGTTTGGACATGTGCAGAGGATGAATAGTGAATATATGAGTAGTAGGATGATGAGAACGGAGCTACCAGCTAAGGAGTCAAAGAAGAGATTCATGGAAGTGCAGAAGGAGGACGTGGAGGTGAAGAGGACAGGGTCAGGTGGAAACACATGATTTGCTGTCGCCCTAAAAGGAGCAGATGAAAGTAGGAGTAGTAGTTATTCTTCTTTTTCTAACGCTCTAATCTAATCAAGTGTGTTTTATATGTGGCATTGTTTCCTGTGTAAGACTAACTGTTGCTGCCATTTTTCACCAGGAGGAGATTTTCTACCTTCCTTGTTAACCCTTTCATGCATGGTGGTCACTGTAACGACACCGTGCTCCAGTGCACGGTGTTGAAGGGGAACACAGAACATTAATTTAACTTAAATACCCAGAAACACAAGAAAAACCCAAACAAGTGACATACAACCTGATACACTGGGAAGAAGAGTGAGCACAGTCCAAAACACGAAACATGAGGAAAAGGGAAGTGAGAGTCCACATCAGAGTCCATCTTATGGCAGGGAAGAAAGCAGAATGACAGCAGATGATCCTAAGCTGTGGTACATCCATGATGGACTCGTATAGAATTGCCAATGTGGATCAGCCATGCAGCACAGGACGGGTGAACCAGATCAGAAATTAAGGAGGGATCCTTGAGGGAGGGGGAGCAGCCCGAGCCACAGAAAGAGCAGAATATGAGAGTCAGTTGATAGTTATTATAAGGTTGTTTTCTCGATGGATAAGAATGAGTCTTAAGTCTGAAGTAGGTTATCATAATTCTTGCATGAAAAAATTAAATAGAGGATGAATATAGCTCAATATTATATATATATATATATTAAACAAATATTGTAAGTGTTGTTAGTGGCTAAGTTTAACTATAGAAATCTTATAGAAATACTTATGCATACACTGTAACATAAATACAGTATACACACATCTATAAATCTTACTACTATCAAAGACCTTGATAGTCTGCATATCTCTGTTTTTTTAACCGCTGTGTTTTATTCTCACAAATAGGTTTCCACTAAGTGGCCAGCTTCATCAACAGCTCTGTTCACTTTTACTCACAGATATAATTTTTAGAATTCCAAATATAGCTGATACGACTGTAACATTGTTTGTTTTTTAACTGTATATCAAACACACAAACACAACACTTTCTTGATCTTCTCATTATGTCAAATATATTAAATGTGAAAATATCTGTTATATTACAATTAGAATTATCTCCGCGGCTGCATTTGAAATGTTTAAAAAGGCATTTCTAAGGAGAGTTGCCTGTATAATGGAGGCAGTGACTGAATATGGGCCTCTGTACTCTGAGAGGGATCAAACACTAACAAGATTTCAGAGTAACACGCCTTTTGTCACGTGTTGAAACGTGTCTGAATGAAAACGCATATTATCGCTCGACCACCTGTTAGTTAGACGAGCAGATTAAACTCTCACCAGCGCTTGTTGCATTCTGGAATGTGTTCCCATGACCCAAGATCACATGAAAGAAAATACTTTTTTGTAACAGAGGAGATTATTCACAGAAACATGGAGCATGAAGTAAGTGCAGTTGTGCACAATTGCCTTACAGTCAGTTTAATAAACAAAAATGGTGAAAAGTGAAAAAGAACAAAGGAGACATTTATTCACACACTCTTCACCAAGTGAGGTGGGAGTAAAAATCCAAGTCTAAGGCATTTGTTACACACTCTGCAACTGTGACAAAATGTTTGCAGTATGCGGTTTGTGTTACATTAATTCGGCAGTGCTGCAAAAAGGGTTTGATTATCCATGAGCCAAGACTTCCCAGTAGATTTACCCCCCACCTGCTGTGCACGCTTCAGCACCAGCAGAGGGAGGAGGCATCAGTGTGATGTTAGTTTATTTTTATTCCACCCAGAACTGGATTTTCCTGGAGATTGATGTAGTTTTTCTTTTTTTCAAATACCGGAGAAGATTAGTGATCTGTGCCACCCGCATCAGCGCTCCTTTCATTACAGTTTCACTACATTATCTATTCTTGTTCATAAACGAGCAACATTCATGTTGCAAAGCAAGATATAATGATGTCGGGTCTAAGAGTAGGTGGTGATGACGGGACGCTGGTTAGAGATATAGAGGATTTGTTTGTTGTTTCGTGCAGTTCCACTGAATACAAGTCGATATCAGTTCTCCTCTAAACAGCCTGTTGGTTTGAATGTCTTGTTAAAACACTTAATTGCTCTGCTGCAGTTCGAGTGCTGCAGGCAACACTGTGACACAACTATGCAGCATTTAGCTTACGTGATTCCACATTTGTTTTTGTCGTCTTCCATTTAAATAAAAAAAATCTGGCTTTGTTTCCTGTAAATTAATAAAAATAATAATAATTTAAAGTTTGACCCTGCTATGTACTGATATCTGCAGGTCTATCAACAAAGTGGAGGGTCTGTGGTCATGTGAAGCCCTTTGAGACCTATTGTGTGAGTAAGGGCTATAGAAATAAAATTTGATTGATTGATTGATTGATTGATTGAGGGTCTGGCGCTTTTTACTTGACAGCTATCGAATGTGACACAAAGCGTGTGTGTGTTGCAACATTGTGATTACCTGGTCACTCGGCTCATTTGGAAACTCGCACCTTAGCTGCAGGTCTTATAAGCAGCCCCACCCACGCCTTTTAATTAAGCAGCGAACGGGTTGCAGATCAAGAGACACTATGTTTGTTTAACTGATTTATCCATGATTTAAATATATAACTCAATTGATGTCATTTTGAATTCCCATTTCTGATGTTTTATAATGTAATGGGTGGTTAAAATATTACTTACGGTGCAGATTAATTTGAATGGAGCTGCCACTTTTTTCCACTAACATACTCCTACTAAACCTACTTTAATAAACATTAATCCATTATGCAGTCCTCTCTGTAAAATTACATATTTAACCTAGTACTCAACCCTTTTCAAATGAATGTGAACCTCAGGAGACTGAGAATAGTGGGATGGCAAAGCGAATCTCATTGCTGTGTTATAATAGCGAGTGTTCCTGTGAAATATGACAAAACTCCACATTTCTAATATATATCAAACTATATCTATTATATCTTGAATTCAATGTATTTTATCAGTCAAACCAATTAATTGAATCGATTTAACTGAACCATTCGTTCATGCATGTTGACATTATGAAAATGTTGCAAACTAAAAGAAAAAGGAGGAAAGTAGATGCAGTTATATCGTTTGCTGATGTCTCTCACTATTTTCCTGATTTAATATTGTTTTGTGCAAACAAATAAGGCTTTGATTGTCATTCTAAAACTGTGTTGGTGAAAAATAAATGTCTAGGAAGTAAATCAAATCAAATTAAAGCCAGAAACATACCAAAGAAATCTCCCAGTCATTCAGGTCCTGAGGGTGCTAATGTTCCCCCATGTCCCCTCATCATGGGAGATTGACTCATTTTTAGCATTAACAACCTCTTCCTGTCATATAGAGTCTGAAAGGGAACAGTGTACTAACCAGGCTGCAGATGCTTTGAGAGTCAAGATGCAGATGCGATTGCCGAAGTAGTTGTATTGATTATTGCCTATGTGCCACATGTAGAAAACTGCCCTTCATCACGCATTTAGTAATGACAGGAAATCACTTCAATATGGTCCTGGAACGTGATGCTACTTTAAGTAGATACAGATTTTAAGTAGTATGAGGAGATTTTTTTTCTTAGTTGCCTGTGTTGTTATATTGTGATGTGAATCTCAGGCTTCTTTGGAACAACAACACAAAAGAAATGTCAAAAGGGACGTTGAAATGTCTGCTCGGTGTTGATGCTGTCAGGATGAGCTGTGTGGATACACTCTGATTGCAGGTAAGTTTCAGACATGACCACAATGACTGTCATCTGTGGTGACAGACTCAAACTCCAGAAATGGACGAAACTGTGCTTCACCGAGCAGACTTGAACCATCCAGTCACAGAAAGAGAGAGAGTTGAAAGTTGCAGCAGCTCGGTGCTCTGAGTGCTGCAGACGGCCTGAGACCCGGTCACATTACTACAGTCTGAATGGAGTTTGTCTTGCAGCTGCTCAGCTGAGTCCTCACCCTGTCACTCCTGTCTTCTGGGATGTATCCCTGTCTCAATCTATGCAGGGAGACATCTGTCAACATGTGTAACGCACTCAAGGAACAAAACTAAAGCCCGGGCCATGTGGGACTGAGCTATCAGTGTCAATACATCTCAACCTGCACAGAGGGGGAGCACGAGCGTGAGAGGAAAGGTAGAGACAGATGCGTTGAAGGGAAAAGAATTGAATGGAAACCATTTAGTCACCTGTCTACATAAGTACGATAAATGCCATAAGCGTATCTCAGTTTAAAATCCTTGAGGTATTTCATTAACGGTATATGTGTGTTAAGATTTGCAGAGGATTAACATAATTTCCATAACTTGGTGCAAATGAACACAAATACAGCCTGATGTAACATACCGTACTGTGCTCCAGCTCACGGTTTAGCGTCTAATTTCCTCAAAGTGAGAAGGGGACACGTGACAGCACATAAATTCTGCCATGTCAAAATCCAGGGCGGTTTCTATTCTGCCATAAACCGTCATCAGCATTATTGATGGCTCCAGAGTTCAGTGCTCTTATGATGAATATTCAGCAAACTGGTGGTAAAAAAAAAAAAGGAAAAAAAAAAAAAACCTTCCCACCGACAGCAGTGAGTGATTGACTGATAGTCTGACCCTTACAACAGCCTGAGATCTCAGCAGTTTTTCCAAAACCTCTGCTTCATTCAGCATATTAGTTAATGCAGAGTGGGTCTGTCGGCTGCCGCAGCGAAGCAGAATAAACGCCAATACGTCAGATCGATACTGATATGATTAAAAGGTGGCTGTGTTCAGCCATGCGGCGCTCATCCACCTGTTGGTTCGCTAGGTTTTTTTAAACATCCAAAGAGAAGAGGCTTCAGTATTTCACTGCTTACTGCTACTGAGATGTGCCCTATAGAATTTAATGCACAAACTCTTGAATGGGCCTTTGTGCAGAGTTACTTGAATGCTCTAGTAAACACACACATAAATAATAGCTGTTAGCGTTAATTCTGTGTGTGTCCATTCCAAAGCAGGGCCTAAGAGGATAACTCAGGCCAAACTCCAGCAGCGGTGACAGCAGAGATAACCCTGAGGTCAGAGAATAGGCCTTTGTCTCTGTTTTTATGACCTTTAGATGAAGTCCAGAACCATCTCTAGCCACATGAGGAGGAGGAGGATGGAGCCAGATGACAGAGCCAATAAGGAAACGAGGGAACGCCTCTTCAACCACGGAGGACCAATCAGATCAGTCTACATTTAGTAGATCGTAAACATTGTCTGGTATTATAATATTGGGTCGGGGTGAGATAGATATCGGTCCTTAATTGAGGTTCTGGACCTGAACTGTGTTGTTGACAGGGAAGGAAAACGGACCTGGAGCTTTGTAATAAATCTAGTAATAAATTGTTCAACCGAGGTCTGTCATTGTCTCAAAATGTTTTCATTCAACGAACACACAAGGCCGTAAGACACATAGCGAGTGACTTTATGGATAGAATACGCCACCATTTTAGAATCTGCCAGTAAACAGAAACACTGTGTCCTTCTCAATGCAAATAGAACCAGCTTTAAGACACAGTGCAAGGTGGGATGAGCATCATAAAAACATTTCTTCATATTTACTTATTAGAGGACGCATGACTGATGACTCCTCTCGGGGTTATATCCTTGCTGTCTAAATAAAAGCCTTTAAGTCCTTTTATTTTTGTACTTATTTATTTATTTATTTGGCAGTCATGCATGTGATTCAAGGATGCAAGTGATGAAATGGCCCTGCTCGGAGCTAGAGTTTTCTTCTTCCTCCTTCTTCCAATTTTCATGAGAAAAAAAACATTTCAAGGATACAGCCGGTCCAAGTTTTGCTCCGTGACACTCTCTCGCTATCATCCATCAGACGTTGCATCATATTTCAGTGGTTATAATGCACAGAGATGTTGTTTTCAGCCTAGTTTCTGCTGGAGGGGAGCAAGGGAATCAATTCATTTTGCACTTTTAGAAGTGAAATCACACCTTAATGTGTTGACAATGACATGAGATCAACATCCCATAGTGAATATAATATGATCTATTCTTGTATGAATACATAAGATCAGTCATCTTCTTATGTGCCTTAAAAGCTGTTTTAATTGTGCGCTTCTATTTGCATCATGTCAGCTTGTTTAGACGAGCATTAAGCTCTTTCCCAAAAGCTAATAAGCCTTTTTTTCAGGCACCTTTTGTTTGGACTTAGACGAGAGTGTGAAGTCTTAGTGCAGCTGCCACCAAATGATTTTGATAAATGACTTTATTACGTGTTTGGAGTTGAGGAAAGAGGGTTTTTTTTCCCCCTGCAACTGCACTACACTACAGTTCTGTGCCTGTACAGAGTGATGGCGACGAGGTTCACCCAGGGCAGAAAGTGTATTGTACTGACTGGTTTCATATGGGAGGAGAAGCACCTCCTGCATTTTTCGAGGGCTCAAGGAAATTGTCTGTCCCACTATGATGCCCGCAGGCTTTGTACAGTGCATTGTCACCTGGATTAGTGGGCTAGACTATTTTGGGAATGAGTGCTTGGCTACCTCCTGGCTGTGGGACGGCTTGACGGCTAAGGACACTGCCCAAATCAAGGTTAAAGACAGAGCACACCTGACAGCCCACGTCCATCCCACTGAAGCACTCTGGACTCTCACAGTCTCTGACACATGCTGCACCTCCAGCACTGACTAATACAAAACAAATAAAAGTTCTTCTGAAACAAGTTCTCGCAATTATATGGAGATCCTGGACGGAGTGAGTGTTTCAGAGATTAAGACACTCCAGTGGGTAGAATGGCAAAGGTGCCATATACCCAAGCGCTAGTTTTGGGTTCAGATGTGAGACAGTCTGGTTCAGTGGAAGTACTATATTGGAATATGGGTGACTGTTTCCCCTGGGCAGTGGCAGGATTGTCATTCTCTCTCTTTCTGCTATCTACAGTCTGTGCTATCGAAAGAACAAGGTCCGAGCCATGACAACACTCTGAAAATGGCACATTTTTTGACAAAGACACGTATGTGTTTTTTTGTTTTGTTCTTTTCTACGTCCCACGTTCTTTTTTAGGTCATTTTAATACCATCACAGGTTCCCTCATGCACACATTCCAATGACTAAATCGACTTCCGTCCTGTCACACATTTGTAAATATGCTGTCACTATATGCCGCACTCAGCTCAGCACAAGAACTAACCAACATGTCAGATGATTTACAGCCATTCCTGAACATCAGCAGAAGGTGCCAGAGCGATCCACGGCACTGATAGTGGCTGTGCACGGACACGTTACCTGAGCCTGTGCACCTGTTTTACTGCGCTTTCAATTGACAGCAAACTATTGCAATTAAAAATGTATTGCATTTACATTTGCAATTTAGAGTAATTTTACATACAGCATTTTCTCTTTTCCTTGGCCTTTCACGCTGTGTGGGTTCTTGACTTTTTTATGTGCATGGATATTTTATCTGGCATGGACATTTTTGTTTTATTGTGTCCTTTTTATCTTAGTATTTCATATTTTTTTATGTTTCATTGTGTTTTTAGTTTATAATTTAAACATGTACACTACAACTGACAGATGACAGTGGATCCACAAATACAGAAAACATTTAATAACAGGTAGAATGTTGATAAAATTACACTTCTACATGGATTAAGAAATTTCAGGTTGTGAATACAGGAAAATTACTTAAAAACATTTCTGTTTCTACAGAGAAATTTTATTTAAATTTGTGACTAATTTATACCTTCTTATGATAATATTTTTCCCAATCTGGATGTGTAACCTGAACTAATTTTGTTTGTTTGTTTGTTTGTTTATTTATGGGACAATGCATATTAACAGACAACATGTTAAACATGCCAGAATAAGGCCAAGGGCTATATTTCATCTGTAGTCCCTATCATAAAAAACACAATGTACACACAATACAAACAACAACAACAAATTATATATATACATATGCATAAAAACAAAAAAAAATGACACATAACACAAATTGAATAAAATGACACACACAAAATTACAACACTGCTCTCATACACACACATACATGTTCAGACATAGCAGTTAAAACCACATCAAGCTTATAGGTGCAACTTTTACATTTCACAAATTCATCCCACGTGCCCGATTGGTACCTTTGGCGAGGCGCATTTGGCCTCTGGGCAGCATGTTTGACACCCCTGGGATATATGCTATTGCTATTGTATGCTGTAAGAATTTTGCGACAAAATGGCATGATGGAAAGTACCAGATAAAAACAGTGATGACCAAGTTTTATTGTGAAGGGCTGCTTATGGACCACACTTACATAGAATTTTTCTACTTCATTGAGCACTCTATGAAACACACTTGCCAGTGATAGCAGAGTTGTTGATGCAAGGCATCATCCCACACACCAACATATCAACAAGGATAATGTGAGAGTGCTGGTGCAAATCAACTAACAACCACTGTCGATGTTGTCGATGCTGATTCTGATTTTGCAGATATTCACTTCTTCTAATACCAGGGTGCATATGTTTTCAGACTTCAGATTTTTGTGCAGATTCAGTATATTCACATGGAGAACAGTCCATTGAACTTCCTAATCTGGCAAACCAAGCATTTTAATTAGAGAGATAAAAAATGCAAATACACTTTATTTTCATGACTCACTTTATTTTTCATGTTGGAGTGAACCATATAAACCATGACGAAATCCTCTAATAATTTGCCTAAAACTTTAATCTCGATAAAGGAAAGGAACAGACTAATTATTGAGCTCTGATTCCTTTGAGTTGATGTGTTGAAAGCAAGTAAAAAGAGGAATCACACATCCTACTCATGCTCAGTTGGACTGAGATCATGTTTTCTTCCTTCCTTAGACCACTTTCTGTTACAGTACTATTGTAGACCAAACCAACAGTTCTGGAGATACTCTGACCTAGGTTGTGTTGTGGTTTGTCCCGGGTCAAAGTCCTTCTGGTTCTCTTTGGCCTGATTGTAGACATCGACTCCCTGAAATAAATGGATAATAAATACTGTATGGAGTCTCATACAGTATTTTCCCACCCTCTGACAGGAGCCATTGCATTGAGATAATCAACATCATCACAACATGTTGTGATATGATAATGATAACCTTTATTTATGTAGTGCTTTTAATAACAGCAGTTTACACAGAACAGTTAAGTGCAACAGCGTCACTAAATACTTAACCTGCTATCAGTGATAATGTTATGGGTGTTAAGCTTATGCAGAGTCAACCGGGGCTGGATCCAGAACATTTGCCCATGTACAGTAGTACATGGGCACCCTTATATATACAATATGTAAACAAATTCATTTTAAAAACATCAATTTATTCTTATATCCTGCCCTATGATAACTCACTACATAGTATTCAGGAACAAGACCAGAATTCAGAAAACACAAATCACTGATGCTCCTTCTAATTAAAAGTAAATAATTCACTTGTGTTTCTTTCTTCTTTTTTTGTTGTCAGTGTATTTGTCTTGTGTGTGTGTGTGTGTGTGTGTGTGTGTGTGTGTGTGTGTGTGTGTGTGTGTGTGTGTGTGTGTGTGTGTGT
>JAPTHA010000018.1:24189436-24199563 GCA_029814585.1 Gymnapogon annona | reverse complement strand
TACTATAAACAGTGAAAATACTATATATTAGTGTAGACAGTACTATAAACAGTGAGACTACTATATATCAGTGTAAATAGGCGTGAATATGAAAGTATACGGTTGTTCATCTGTACGTGTCCTGGGTGCAAATGTCATTCCAAGACTTCCATGACCCTCTCAAGGACTAAGTGGGTTGAAAAATTAATGGATAAAAAGATGGGTAAAAAGGTCTAAACAGTATACTGCTGTGTAGACCTATGTGAAAAGTTCTCACCACTTTTCCTATCATAATTAATTAATAAATACTCATTGAGAAAATAATACCATACACACACACAATAAACTGGCAGGGGGTTAAAAAGCTGCAGAAAATGAATGAATGAATTAAGTGATAATGAAATAAATCATTCATCTGTTCCATCATGTTCTTCTACCAGATGATGTGTTACCTTTGTCCCATCTGTTAAAGCAGAGCAGAATTAGCTGTCCCATGGAATACTCTAGTAGCCAGACCTGAGAGCAGCCAGGTTTACTGCGATAGTAATGACCACCGAGGGGCCTCTCCTGCTTGATTTCGCCTGACAGCGGTTAAGATTAGAAAGGTAATCCTCTCAGCTCAGGTTATAGGGCTTTCCTCTAGCCTCCCTTCATCTCGTCCACTTTGGGCCATTTGAAATATTCAGTAGGAAAAAGCAGTTATATACTACTATATACTATATACTACTAGTAGTGTGCTGATGCTACCATCACGTCACTGGCGTCACAAGATGATTGGCTTACTGGATGAGGGACGGCACATATGCATTAATAATAGATTACTCTGACTTAGCCAAAAATAGATCCATTCAGGCTATTCTTTCAGTGCTTATTCAGGTATTTGCATTAGAAGGTTTGGTAAAAAATAAAAAAAGAAAAAACAAAAAAACCCAATCATGATCAGTCTCTTTCAAATATCTAAACATCTAAATGCATTGGCATTCAAACAGCCACTAGATGGCATGTTTGCATTGTTTTAGCTTTGTCACTTTTTTTAAAATGCCCCCCCATGGCATTTAGGCTCGAATGGAATTCAGAAGCTTCATCGGTTTTAGAAATGCTATAGGTAGTGCATGTGCTCATTTATTGGCTATTTACCATTATATATTAACAAGGTAAACATCAAAACATAATTCAAGAAAGATGTGATCTTCACGAAATCCCAACTTTCATAATAATGGCATATATTTGTTTTTTAAATAGGAATCATGGAACACCTGTAAAGAATGGTCTGTTAAACACAAAAGTAAATCAAATGTTTAGGACAATGAAGCAAACATTACTTGTATTTTATTTTTGTTTATTTTTTCATGCTGTAAATGATTTTGGTCCAAACCATTTTTACATTTTTTGTTAAAGCTGCACTAGTTGAAGTCAAAGTATAGAAATATATATTGTACTTTGCATTTTGGTTTTTTTTTGGTTTTTTTAAATTAATTTGAATGAATATGTGACATACAAAAATAGCCAAAATGCTGTGTTTAGTTTTTGATCATCCAACCTGACTAGATGGCAATAAAGAACACAGACCTTAAATTACTAACCCCTGCTTTGTTTCTCCATAATGTGTTTACACATCACATACATGACGAATGTATATCTATTTTAAAACATAGAAAAACATTTTCAACATCTGCAAAATCCACTTTTGAGTGGTTTTTAAATGTCTGTCTTGCTTTTAATTCAACAATGTGCACTGATTCCTAGTAGTTAGACTATAATGCACTTTATTTTTCATTTCCTGTTGGATTTCATGATGAATTAGATATAATAGCAGGGCGAATAGTTAGTACACATAAAACAGACATGGGATGTAGCATTTATACCCACTCTTTTAAACTGGGCAATTGAAAATGTTACTAGCTGCATGGGTCTAGTTAAAAAAAACAAACAACCAGAAAAGATAAAAGAGAAATGTGGTGTATATGTAGGTGTTTGTAGGTGGTGAAAGAAGTGGGTGATAATGTGTTAAGTGAGTGGGTCTGCAGCCTTTCAGTGCTGTTCGGTCTCAGGGGCCTGCTTGAATCTGGAGGTCATGATCACTGCATTGCTGGAGCCTTTTTTTTTGTGATGCTCTTGTAGGAATGTCGGCCAGAACCCCCCGCATTGGTCTCCTCGTGTCCCGACCATTCACCATTGAATACAGATGGAGCTAAAGCCTCAGCCTCCTCTGATGGCTTTAAGGCTGCTCTGTGGTGAGGGTTGAGCCAACAAATATGAGCTGAACCAAGCAGGAATGTGCCTGGCACTTTGTCTGCCCTTTTTTTTTTTTTTTTTTGAGGGGGGGTGTCATAACTAGGGGAATGTAGTGAGAGGAGGGGAAGCTCTAATGAGACCCTGTAATCACTTAACAGAGACCAGGTGCTCCACATCTCGCTGTTGCAGTGCGCTCCAGACAATAGAATGCCATTTTTAATTCACAAGAACCAAGAGGAAAGACGTCTTGACAAGTTTTAGAGTTTGTATGCAAAATGTTTATTGAATGACAATGTTTATTGCTTTGACACAAATAAAATAAAACACATTTACAAATATATAATATACTTATAAAACAATATCCTATTACCACAGTTTGCAAAAGAATAATGACAAATAGCTACAATGCCCATATATATTTCTTCCTGTACAAAAATAGTTCTATCTGCATAAGTACTTTAATGTAACCTCTATATAATATTTAAATAAAGTGATTCATATATACATATACCTGCAATAAAAAAACACAAATATAGATTGCACATGTGTTTGTACAAAAAAAATAACAGTTTCAAGTATATTTCAGTCCACTGTGGACTGGTACACATCACAGAATCTAAGGCATTTCCCTTATACAGTGTCCAAACATGATATAGACTGGGAGCTTCAGAGCTCTGTGGCTTCTCCCTATTTGGCATTGTGAAGATGATGTCTTTTTTTTCCTGATAATTCATTTGACTTGAAGTCCAAATGGAAAAGTGCAGACAAGTACTGACAGTTTGATGGAACATGGTGGTGTAATCCTCAGAGGATAGCACTTATCAAAGTCCTGGCCTTGAGGAAAAGTGTGTTTAGTCCCAGAAAGAGAGATCCCTCCTCAGGCCAGAGGAGATCCACTTGGCCAGGGTTTGAGCACTCTTCCTTTCCTTCTGCCAAGCAGAGAGCAGCGCCTCGGTTACTCCACACTGTGCTATCCAGTGTCTCTTATAGCCAGCCGCGTGTTCAACATCACTGCGCTGCAGGACAGCGTTTAGAGACGTTCAGTGCAGCCAGTCTAGCTCTGACTCAGTCCTCATGCCTGGAAAATGTGCTGGAGAATACTTGGCAAGAGTCAGAGGCATTTGGAGAATTTCAGAGGAGAGCAGAGAGGACACTAGGTCCTATCGCTTTGGTTCCAAACTCCTTCTGCAAAGTCCAGCTCATGTCCTTCTGAGGAGAGCCTCAAGCTTGTGGACTTGCGAGTCAGTCTTGCTCCACACAGGCCTCATCCTGCCCTGCTCCAGCCTCAGAGACACTCTGCGCTCGGGAAGAGAGCGACGCCTCCGGCCGTATCCTTGTGGGCTGATCTTGTCAACAGGGGCGCTCCCAATCTTCATCTTGTTATTGAGCTGGTGCAGGCGGTGCGCCAGGTCGTGCACCGTACAGGTACCCAGAGAACAGCCTTTAGAGCCTTTGGATCTCTTGGTTCGGACATGGATGTCAGTGCTGGTAAAAAAAAAAAAAGACATAATAAGTCATTAATCCATGAAGTTCATTCTGATATTCAGATCAGTCTTATATGTTCTCAGTTTAAATTCTGTGCTGTTCTATCTATGAGAGATAAAATATATATTGACAGAAAATGCCATTATTTCCTGATGGATAATACAAGAATATTGTGGTTTCTGTTTTTACCTGGAATGTGGCACCAAGGTATCCCTGATGTCTTCTGGTCTGACCAGATGCTCAGACTTTGCTATTGTCTCGACAGACACACTGTTAAGATCCCGTCTCAGTCTGCTCCCAAGCCATATGCTTAGCCTGGACAAGGAGAGAAAAAGCCATTAGTCTTAAACATTTGATTCACTGGATCGGTCAAAAAGTGGTCCAAATTGTGTCAAAAACCTACTCAATAACACAATAAATGATTAATATATTTTAAAACTCACCTCTTTTTCAACTCTGGAGTCACTTCAAGTTCCACACAGTGAGCTACTGTCGCCAGTAGACAGCCATAGAGGAAGGACTGGAAGACGAATTTCATTTTTGACTCCTGTGGACAGCAAAGAGGAAAAAAAACACATTTGTTATTTATTTATACTCCAGATTAATATTTAACTCCTTTTATTTCTGAGTCTGACTCTCTCTCTCTCTCTCTGCATGTAAAATTCCCTAAATGAGTATGCGCACATGTGCCACACTGTTGCATTCTTACCCAAGAGTCCAAAAGCCAAGTTATTTGCACTTATCATTCATTTATTTAAAAAGTTAAGCTAAGGTCAGATTTAGCTGGGTTAAGTAAACCAACAACCACGGTTTGGGCCCCTGGCCAACAATGCGAAGGACATTTACCAGTAACCTAAGGGCTCCAAAATAGGCTCACTCAGACAAAAGTGAAATGCTGTTCAACCCAATCATCTAAATAAATGCACCTTAATTGCAACAAACACACACTAAGGTCTACTCATGCAATAGTTCTGTCAGATGCTTTACATCGTGAGGGCAATTCCTTGACAGACTCACATGTTAAGAGCTGAACTGCTTATATAACCAGAGATAACCTGTCCTTGCCTATACACTTGTGCCCTGACCTCAAAAAGCAAGGATAAAGCCATCAGCTGGACAGCAAAGCAAATCACAGCAGTACCTTCTTTAAAACAGAGTGCACGTACCTGTAATTTTCTGATGATTCTGAGGTGAGAAAGCTCTTCTTGAAGGAATCCGCAACAACAGGGTTACTCCACAGGTTTCTTGAATTTGCAAGTAGTTCTGTAAGGCAGCTGTGTCACTCTGCTAATAGTTCCTACACACCAGACAGGGAGCATTTATACAGGAGGTGGGAGGGGCTCATTGACTGACACACACACAGTCTCTCATCCTTTCCCCCCACCCCATCCAGTACATGACTGGTGCACTGCTGCCTATGTACAGGATCATGTATGACACACAGATAATTAAAAGAGCGGAGAAAAAAAGTACAACTTAAACAATACAAAGCTATCAGTTATCAATTTTAAGAATTAAAACTCGGCTACCCCCTTAGACATGTGCATTAAGACATGTATCTCTATTAATTGTGCTTTAAGAGGGTATTGTACATTTCCATAACAATGAATGTTTTTGATATGTTTGAAATTTTTATAGGCTCGTCATGTACTACATTTTGTTCTCTGCTTTATTGACTTATTACATGTAATGAAACTTAAAGAATGTTTCTCCTTTTCAGGGCACTCCTCGACACGGTGCAGTTTCACGTCGGCTTGAAAGTACATTATGATAAATATAGTTTTTTTCTTCTAGGAGACAAGCATTGTGTAACTGGATAAATATAGTAGGTATTCTCAGCTGTAAACTGAATATACTGACTGTATTTGTTTGTACAGAGCAAATATTGGACTTCATACCAACCATACAGTTTGTTTTACTATTTGGATAATTGCGAAATGGAATTTTACAATTATCTAAAAATAAAGCCGCAGTCAGAAAGTGAACTTGAACAACAATCTATGACGTATGAACAATATTAGCTTAGACATTTTTCAAATAATTCCACGGATTTGTTGCTTTTATAGATTTTATAACATTAAATTGCCTTCACATTCATAAGGATTTGCTTTGAAAATGAGAGGATATCACCCTCCATGTGATGGTCAGTACACCGTGAGTCACTCTGTGGCTTCAAGTTCTGCAATTTTCACAAATTCATGTCTTTACATGTTCACGCACGTCCATGTGGGTTTAAAGTTTAAACATTGAGAGAAATGTGCCAGTAATTCAGAACAGAGCAGGAAAAAAAACACTTTAATCTGTTCAAGTCAATCTAAGGCAGCAGCCCAAAAGGTTCATGAGGGAGATAACAAGACCACGATAAGAAGAGTCCAGAAAATGCCACAAGAAATGCCTCATTACTGCAGGTAAGGGGTTTTTGATTTTCACAGTTTGATGCCCAGGATGATATAGTTTTATATCTGAAATGTTCATGTTGTATCTAGATGTGTAGATAATCTGAGAAAATTTTGAGGTTCCAAAATGACTGTGATTATACATCCACTTGTTGAATGAATGAAATTCGGAAAAACAGTGAAAATTCCACTTTATGTCACGTTTCCAGTAAGGACATTTCCACAAGGGGTGGTATCAATTCTATAGTTGCACTTTTTGGTTTCAGTTTAAATGAAGTGGAAATATGGTGCAGTGGTTTCTTGCAACACACGTTTCCTTAACACTTGACGGAACGTGACGGAAAAACATCACTTCCCCACATTTTATACGCTATTGTATTTTTTTTCCTCTGACAAAGAATAGCATTTGGTTTATTTATATCTCATGTGACTTTTATCCACACATGCTGTCAGATTTTAAACTCAGCAAAGCACATAGATGTCACACATACATGTCAACCACATGTGTTTTAAACCAGCAAACATTTTGTAAGCACTTTGTAATGATAATTGCCTCTGGCAGAAATGTAATCCCCTTATACCAGGGTTTATATCAGGAGATTGTGCAATCATGATGACAACAAAAAAAACTGCTGTTGCTTTTTTGGCTCCTTATATAGAAGTGGTTTGCTTGCCCCCTATGAAGCTTCTGACATGGAATGACTATCAATGTTATTACTACCTTTCAGTGTTTGTGTGCTCAGGTACATGTAGCAGGAAACCGGAGTAATTCAGCCTCTATGTGCCAGGAAGCTGATGGTGCCAAATCCAAACACACACATTTGAAAGATGAGTCATAATTAATAGAATTCTGTGATGAACCTAGAAACCATCTGTCGCCTTAGAATGTACTTTGTACCAGGTCTCATGATTTTCCATATCATTCTTGTGTGTCATAAAAACTACATACAAACATCTGTTTCTTAGTAGATTGGCTCAGATTCAACTATTTCCTTTCTTCATTCTCTTAGAAGAACAACAATAAGCGGGATCCCGAATGTGAGTGATTAAGTGGGGGAAACAGATCATTAAAACATTTAAGGGACAGTGAAATGAGGAATCAAAAGTGAGAAGAACGCAGTGGTCAATGCAGTAACACACTAACTACCATCATCATTTCTTCTCTCTCTCAATTTTTTTTCCACCATAAACAATCAATATTGTACAATAATCACATGACTCTCCCTTGTCTCGTGCTGTATTTGAAATCACAACCATGCACAGGTTTAATAGAGAGGCTTTGAATAATACATGGTTTGAGACTTTTATTTTTTTTATTTTTTTTTTATTTTGGTTTTGAAAGCACTAACTAACATGATTGAAAGACTGACACTAAACTGGATTATAATGCTCAAATATGAGCCTTTGAGCTACACCTCATTATTGGAACAGCTCTGGTCTCTTTCTCTCTCTCTCTCTCTCTCTCCCTCCCTCCCTCTTTCTGTCTGTGGCTCACTGGATATTTGTCGGACGTTTACATATTAACTTTTTTGACAGGTTGGGCTCATGATTCCAATCTAAGACTGTCCATTTCATTTCAGTCATCGGGTAATAAAAATAAATACAAGTAGAGGGTTTTCCCCAACATGATCGTCCTCCTTGTCCTTGTATTTTGGAATAAAATGTTCAGGTCGGTGTTATGTTGCTGTTTGTGTGAATATTGAAAAAACACCCGCATTCTTGTTTTGGGGGCTCAAAAAAGAGGGTTTGGGACAACACAGTGCATTATTTGTAAACTCCAGGGCCCACGCCCATGGATGTCTCCTGCTCCCGCACGCAAGCGCACTGACACTCCTTCTGTCAAACATGGCTGTGCTTTGGAAGAAGGAAAAATGCTGAATTGTGTTGGTATATCTCGGGAAAAGCATCAGATATGGCGAGATTGGCTGACTACTTCATTGTCGTTGGATACGACCAGGAGAAAGCCGGTGAGTTTGATAGCACGCTGGCGATTAATCGAATACCGAAGCTTGAGGTTTGTGTCCGTCAGGCCGTCAGTCAGTGATGATGTTGATGCTAGGATAGCTCTGCGATTAGCCGAGCGTTAGCCGCACAGCTAACAGGCGAGGCTAGAAACACTTTTTCGTTATTAAGCGGCCAGATGCGGACTGTCCCCCGGCCTTGCACGCATTTACAGATCAAACGCACGCCTGTTGGATGGTCAGCAGGGGATTTTAACTACATAGGTGTCGATATTTGACTTGGATTCAGCCGAAACTTTTCTGGGATTGAGAATCTGTCACATCCTGTCCCTGTTGATTGTGCTGCTGTCAGCCTGGTCCGGGACTGGGACCAGGGACTGGGACCAGTGCCCGCCACAAGCACAAACCTGGACTTTTATAACACGAAAGAGAAAATTCGACTAGGCCTGACTGCTTGATCTTGATTGTTCAACTTGGAAAAGGGAAACAAAAACCCCTGATGCCAGTAGTGATACTACTGGCCATTGATTGCATCTGTGTGGTGTTTGTTAGTGGGGTCATTTTTTGGCTGCGCTCCTTCATTTCTCTTGCACGCCGCCCTGTTTTCGGTCTGTTTTCACCCACTGTGGCTGCACCTGTCATTGATTTGATGTGATACATTTGTTTTTGCCGGAAGAGTGGTAAAGTTTTTCACAATGGGCGTAACATTACACAGCTGCAACTAAAGGCAGTCCCTCTCTTCTGCCCTCCTCTCCGGTGTCTGCAGAGGGACAGGAAACTCCTCATACATCCAGGACCAGCCCCACTCTTTCTGTTTCTGCAAGGGTGGGGTGGGGGCGGGGGGTATGCAGCTCAGACATTCCTACCAAAAACAAAACATTTTGGATTTTCAGTCTTTTGAGTTTTTACTTTGCAAAAATGTTAATATAAATAGGTCAAGCTTTTGTAATTTATTGCTCCTTCACTAGTGATCTATTAGGTTATAGGTTCCTGTGGAGTCTGGAGAAAGTCAAAATATACAGCTAATACTCAGCCATAAGGGAAAACGTTCAAGTTTCTAGCCTCTTGCAGTGGCGTCCATCCAGCGCCATGTGTGTCAAAGAAAGGCCAGAGCAGCTGAATCCTCTTAGTCACCATAGCTTGCTATGCACAAAAGGTAAACAGTGTCTTTCATCAGTTTTGTGCATCCCAGCGCCAACTGACAAATGATTATTTTGTGCTCTGGGGACAAAATGTTCCTGGCGGAACCAGAAAAGTTTGAATGGATTCACATTCAGACAGTCTCACCACAAGAAGACGTCCCTAACCCCATGACTTTATTTTTTCTCCGGTGGCTGCTAAAATGATGATGTCAATGGTGCAGAAACTATAAAAAGTGATGAAAAAGTGCTGTTTTAGATTGTGGTCAGTAGGGCACAGTGACAAGCTAGTCTCATGTACTTAAGCTCCTCCAGAGGACAAAAAAGAACCATATTGAATTAAATTCCTAGGATTTTGAAGTTTGGCGAGTGTAACAATCCATTTAAGTTAAAACTTTGCAGAAGTATAATTTGCTAAATGTGACAGATTATGTAAAAACTTTAATTTAACAAAAAACATGCAAACTGAATTGTGTGTGACTCAGACTATCCTGAATGAAGTTGGCTTTTTGAACCACCGTCCCATACAGTGCGTAGTCTAGACCAGCGGTCCCTAACCTTTTTTGTGCCGCGGACCAGTTAAATGTCGGACAATATTTTCACGGACCGGCCTTTCAGGTGTGACAAATAAAAACCAACAGAACAATTTGATACGGCCATATTTTTTAAATATAATAATTAACATATTTGGTATTTGCACTGTTTATAGTGCTGTTCACATCAATGTGCAGTGTTCGCTCTATAGTACTGTTTATATTGATGTTTGGTACCTTCACTGTTTATAGTACTGTTTAGTTCTGTCTACACTGATATATAGTATTGTCACTGATGTGCGGTATTTCACTGTTTATAGTGCTGTTTACATTGTTACATTGTCCATCTTATTCATTCTTATTTATTATTGACTGTGTGTGTTGTCATATTTACACTGC
>JAPTHA010000018.1:24147798-24165145 GCA_029814585.1 Gymnapogon annona | reverse complement strand
GCCACAGCGAATCCAATTTGCATTTTTGATTTGGCAGGAGTTTTTACGTCGGATGCCCTTCCTGACACAACCCACTGGACGCTCATCCCGGGAATCAAACCTGGGTCCCCAATGCACCAGCCCGGTGCCTTACCAACTGAGCTGCATTTACCCACATAAATACCAGTATTTTGTAATAACAAATTAATCTGGTAAAACCTAACCACGTAAACATATTTGTGTAAATGTGGTATGCTAATATATTTTTTCTTCATAGCCAATAATTTGGCCTGGTTATATGAACTGGATTTAAGTCGGAATGGTTTGCCTACTGAACCAGTGACAAATGTGAGAAAGTCCTTGACTGTAGAAGTAGTGTGATGCATCCTAAAGGCACGTCTTTAAACAGTTATTATTTCATCATTATTTGAAAATGTTTCTTAAAATGTAAGTGAGAATCTAACATGATATCGAAGTACACAGCCTGGCTGGGAAAAAAAGTCTGACATGTATATAATATTACATATTATATATCACACTTTTGTTAGATATCATGTACTGTATAATATTTCATCAGACCTTTGCCCCAGATCATAACACTACCCCCACAGGTTTGTACTGTAGGTACAAGGCATGATGGGTAATCACTTCATCAGCTATATTCTCTGGAACTCGTCAGACCATGTCAGCTATTTCCGAAAAAACACTGTCCAATCTTTACATTCCCTATCAAACTGACGGTTGTGTAAGAAATAGATTACCCAATGCATTATTTCGGGTTAAAGAACCTGATGCAGCTGAAACGTGAATCATTGCAGTAACGGTTCATTGGAATGATGTTAGCTTTAATTCTAAATAGTTCGTCTATCTCCTGTATTTACACCTTAATCCTTGTGTCGACTTTTTATCTATTTATCCATTAAGTTCACCTTTAATTCTAATGGTTCATCTAATTCCAGGATTCCGTGGCAGTTGGTTGTTCTTAAGAATTTTTAGGTGAAAGAAACAGACTTAGTTTTCTTAGTACCGGAATTTCCAGACTACAAACCGCTACTTCTTTCACATGCTTTGAAGCCTGCAGTCTATACGGCGGTGCAGCTTATCTATACATTTTTCATGATACGAATATGATTTTTCTTCTCCATTAATACGTGACTCTGGCAGGAAATGCTGGAGGCGCGAAAAGTGACAGAGTGAGAGCAAGACGGACATTACAGGAGCAAGACAGTTTGCACAAAGGAAGCTTTCATGCACAAACCCTCATTATGGGAGACAAACAAAGAAATGCATATGATGCATCTTTTAAGTTAAGTCTAATTGTTAGGAGCCGGGACACGCGCTGGGAACGCATCATTTATTATTTCTGCAGTGTACATGTTTGAATGATGGTAAACATGTGAACGTTTGTGTGTTTGAAATGCTATGTGATACAGTACAGTTTACACAGGACAGTACATGTTTTGTACCATTGCACGAAATAGTAACTCTTGAATAAGGCATGCAAATATGTAACTTGTTTGTTGAAATGTTAATAAAATGGAAGCTTCCCCAAGCCATCTCTTTGTATTGGAAAAATTAAGAGACAACGCTTTAAATTATTTTGGGAATTGCTTTTATTTTGAAGTCAAAACAGGAAGTATCTTTATATTGTGTTTATGCTAGCTCTACTGTTCTGTAAACTTCCGTAAGAAGCTGAACATTTCTTACCGAATTTCGTTCAGTTTGTTACGGAAGTTCCGATTGATCGGTTCGATCACGCGACAATATCTGATCTCACACAGTTTTAATCATCTCATTATGCTTCTGTTGCAGCTCATTTACCGTAATCACAAGACAAGTGGTGCGCATGTACTTCATTAGCTGCTGGTTTGATGAGGCAGAGTCACGGCTGGTTTACGTGCGCAGCTTAGAGGGATCATTGCCGACAATCCATGGACTCTGACATATGTTAATTAAACATTAAAACACTTGTGGATTTTAGTCCAGTGTGGCTAGTATATGTACAAATCTGGATTTTCCCAGCTTTTATTCAGGTGCGTTTTACTGTCCAGAAATTACGGTACTTGCGGTCAGACCGCAGTGATCAAACCAAGCTGAAACCCTTTTAAATTTGTGGTTAGCTTTTCCTCATATTATCCCACCTCACACTTACCCTTTTTTTTCCCCCTTTCTGACAATAATACGTTGACATACAGTAAAATGCCCCTTGGGGCTCAACTTCCTCACATGAAGGAATTTGATGTGAGTAGAACAGACCGTAAACATTTAGGTCATTTCTCGTCTAGATCTTTGACTTCTTGAACCCTTTTTTGTTTTTGTTTTTTCCCCTCGAATTTGTGCTCTAATGAGGAACAAGGCTTGAAAGTCCGGGAAGTATGCTCGAGTTATTCAGAAAATGTATCAACGGGTGCTGTCATGAGGGAAGTTGTTATCAAGGCCGGACTACAGTACAAATATCGGTGCGTATTTATTGACGTTGTCTCATTAAACAAGTACTTCTTGGCTTGGAACCAGAATGAGCAAGCTCAGGCTCAGTATGGGGGGAGTTGGACGATTCACCTCTGTTGTTGAGAGGAGTCATTCATGTAGCTTTGAAATTTCAATAAGCAATTCATGAGAAACTTATAGGCATTGTTCGTCATCAGCAGCCTCGGTTAGTCAGTGTTATAGCCACAGACAGATGAAAAAACAGAAACTTAATTGCCCAACTTGACCGATAGACTCAAAGGACGGTAACCTGACATGTCGCGCTGCACGTCGAAGTTTTATGATGTTTGTAAAACTATGAGCGAAAAGCTAAACAGTGCATTCCAGATAGCAGGATGCCGTTCCAGGCGGGGGGGGGGGGCAGACAGACGGGACAGGATCATGTGTTTGTCAGGAAGATCCACACATGAGTAATCAATGATCCGTGTGCCAGTGAAGCTAAACACATCAGGAAACAAAGCTGGAGTTGTCAAGCATGCAGGACTTTCCACACAGAAAAGCACTATGAGCTCACCAGGAAATGGGAATACACAGGATGCAATGAAGCCACAGAACGCTGCAGAACTCACACACACAACCTTTTAGATTAAATTCAGGAGAGCTTTTCGGTCTTTTAGGTTTATTGTTTATAGACATTGGCTTTCTTGAATTTTGAAACATTGCGGGTGAAGAGAGGGCAGTGTTTTGGAATACCCTGTCCTGTATATCCGGTGTTATTTCCGTTGTTTCTGAAGAGTTGGTTGGCTCCAGAGACCCCAGCACTCGGCTACTGATGAATGCCACCGTTGCTGGAAAATATGTGCCAATTGGTCCTAATATAAAGACCAGTAGCTGCCGACAATAACTTGGAGGCTGATAATACAATACTGGTCAACAGTTTCAGAGGTGTGGGAAAGATGAAATTGTGATGCGGACAAAATAACTGAATGTTGACGTCTCCCCTTGTAATGCACTGCTGAAGGATTTATGTTGTGTTTGTTAAAGTTTATCCTCTGCAGTGGGGCTTTTCATGTGCCGGTATGGAAAACCCCCACATTTACTTATATTATATATAGTTGTAGTCTGACTTTTGAAAACCTTTTCTCAATAAAAAGTTCATATTCATCTGTTTTAACTTAGGAGAAAGTAACCTTGTGGTAATGTACAATTTATGCAACAAGATTTATTGTCCTTTTGACAGATAGATTCTGAATCTGCATACTTTTGTAATTGTTCTGTCCATTAGAAATCTGATTGGGGGAAAAAAAAGCAACATAATGGCAACACTCCAGAGTGTATGCGCAGTTTGTGTTGTGGTGGTCAGTGTTTAATTAATTCAGAGGGGCTTGTCAACGTTGTGTTTTTTTAATTGTAATTGTTCCTTTCTCATTGTCACAGTAGACATAAAACTAATGTGTTAAATCTGCAAAAGTGGGGCTGTTGTCAACTTGAACTGAATCTTTGAATAGCTAAGGTTAAAATAGCCAGGAACTGTCTCAGGCACTGACAGCATAATAACATGGTACAATAATACATTACACTGCTGTCATTCAGCTACAATTTTAGTGCTTAGAGTAAGAGCATGAGATGACAATATTGGTTGATTGTCAACTCTTATTAGTCTCTTTGGGTTTGGCCTCTGGAAGATTGTAACAGGACTCATACTTTCAGCCCATTCTCTACTGTGTTCTTTTCCACTTCTCAGTCACTAACATTTTTGCCTTTTTATTGGATATAGTCAAATAAATGATCATGTAATTTTCTGCACATGGTAGTACTTTAAAGAAGCAATGGTCGATTAGGAACCACTGATGTGTAACCACTTCCCTTGTTTTTGTTTTATCTGGATCTTGTTATGTGTTACCTTTATATAGAGTCACCATTATGCCCAACTAGTTGTAAACTTATTATAGTTAACTCTACAGTAAAAATACAACAAATATACATTGTTTGAGGAAAAATGCATTATAGTGTATGTTATATACACAAGGATGGAAGAGCAAGAATGTATGGAATTGTGGAAATGATTCAAGGTTTTACTTTCTGGCAATTGTGAAAAACTGCAAAATTACTCCATTACTCTGGAGATAATTCTTGCTCAGATAAATCCAAAACAAGTTTGCCTGTTGTAATATTTTGACTTAAGTTTACATGGTAAGAACCATCCAGCTCAAACAAGTTTGCACGTATGCCTCAAAATCTGTTCGGAAATGTGAGGTAGCTATTAAATAATCTGAAGTGCCATAAGACTCGTGGTAAATCCTCACTAGACCCCCCTCCTCCATCTGTATGTATCAAATTTTTTTGGATTTGAACTGACTTTACCAAGGGGGGGGTGACAGAGACAGTAGTTTACAGTGAATAAATCTGCCAGGGCCTCCACAAGACGGCAGAGGAAGCACCTGCTTCAGAGCTGGGTCACCCTGAGCCATTATCAACAGCCCTGTAAAAGCGAGAATAGCCATTGTATTTATCTCGTACCTCAGGACAAAGCTGTTTATGCTGCTCTTTCATTTATCACTCCATGTGCTCTGAAGACTGTTTTGATGTTTCTTTTTCTCCTCCCTTTTTTGGTAGATGACAAAGAAAGCCTTGTTTACCAAGTCTCAGCTGATGTTGGTAAACGTCAGCTGTAGCAGTGAGTTCACACGAAAACAATAATGTTTGATAAGTGAGCACAACAGCCAATGAAAAGCTGCAATACTAAAAGTGACAAGTGCTTCAGACTGTTGACAGTTAAGAAACAGCAAAACATATCCTGCTTCTAATCCAGATAAAAGTTGTCTCTCTCAAATATTAAGACAGACTCAAGCACAAAGATGTATTACAACTGTAGCTTAGACAGACTTGACAATTAAAGGGAAAGGAAAATGAATAGCCACTGACTAATGACTGGAAACCAACACCTGCCTGTGTTTGTAACGAAATCACTTATGTAATTGTGGAAGTTGTGTTATTTCAGGGTTGTTGTTTTTTTTTTGTAATACATGGCTCTACTCTGTGACATCATGCTTTGAACTGCAATGGAGCCTGATCTGTCCTCTCACAAATATTTATGTCAACTTTTGTAAATATTCAGTTTTACTAAAAGGTCTCATTCATCATTTCCACATGGTATCAGGCCAGGTAGGACTGATAGTTCATGCTTTTGTTTTTCACCACAGCTGTCATAAATGCAGATTCGAAGAAGGTCGTTATGGTCTGTTGTTGGCGTATGATATGACGCGTCCTGTTGTGTGGAGGCTGGGGCCAATCATATGCATCTGTAATTGTTTTACAGCTCGTTGGCTGCTAAGTGGAATTTTTTATTTTTGTTTCAGATGTACTTTGTTTTGGAGCTTATAGAGGCAGCCTTCCTTCACGCACCACAACACATCCTGTACTCAGTAGTCATTGTCACTTATCTACTAGATAAATTCATAATAGGTTACTGTGCAAAGTACTCTCGAGCATGTCACTAGATTTGTGTTTAGTGTTTTCACACAGAAGTGTGAAAGTGTGATTTGTTACTTGGCTGTAACAGAGCTTTAACATTGTCGAAAAAGAACAGTGTGAGAACACTCGATGATTAACCCTGGAATATAAACAGACGTGCTTCTACATGATGGAGCTGGGGCTTTGTTATCAAACGTCACTGCTTTCGTCTTCATACAGATCAGCCAACTGCTGTTATGACGGGAATCGTCACCTCAAAAATGCATTGGCTGATGCTTGTGTTGATATTAATCAAATGGTTTTAATATCAGCTTTTTCTACCAGGATTTGATATTGAACAGTATTGGAAAAATCCCTGGGCCTTCCTTGGATTTGTAAAGGGAATTTCTATCCCCTGGGTGTTTCCTGTAACTAGGATTGGGCATGTTTATGCTTCAAGGATATGGTGTTAATTATTTTTGACAAACCCAGAGTCATAATAAAGACCATTGAAATATTTGCGACCTCTATTACTTTGGCATTTCAGTTTTAGTTTAAGGAGGAGGTTTTTAGGGACAGGATGAGTTCATCTGACCATGGATTCATTTAAGAGGAGGAATGTCTAATTTTCTAAAGGGTTTTCTACTGGCCTCTTTATGCATATCTGTTTTTAAGTTGCATGTCTTGAATTGACCATATGTTTTTAATTTATGTTGTGTTTCGAAATAAACCAAAGTATTTGCCCTGGAGTGAACAGATCTTCTGGAGATGTTTGGTGTACTAGGAGAACAGCAGAAATTAGCTTGTCTCTGCGCTGTGCATCATACAGAATGGCTCTAAAAATACACTTTTTACATCATTTCCGACACACATGGTAGTTATGAAGCCTGAAATTTTGTGTACAGTACAATTTGTAATATTTTCTAGATGACTCTTCCTGCAATATTTGACCTGTCTTTTTGTGAATTACTGCAGTCCATCACAACGCTCTAAAAATACCCGACTCTAAAATAAACCTTATGTGCCTGGCGTTGCGTAACAGGTCCGTAATGAGGATCCTGGGGTGTCGTGACAGCAGAGGAACAGAGTCACTTTGCGCGCAGCGCTTTTAGACAGTGTGGACTTTTAACTCATCGCAGTCGCCAAACGCTATTTCGGACAACGGTGTTGTTTTGGTCATCCTGTTGAAGTCGTTCTGTGCATTAATTACACTGTCATTGGGAGACAGACGCAAGTATGCACCCGAGTGTTTAGTCCGCTCTTCATCCTGCGGACCAGATAAAGCAGGAGTGCTGTGTCGGCGGCATGCCTCTGACCTTCTCACCCACCGGCCGAGTCCCTCTCTGGCCCTTGACACCTCACACCTCACTTTCCGTCATTGTGTTGCCTTCCTGAACGTGTGCCTCCTCTGAAGGTATAGGGAAGGGGATAATTGAACCATACAATGTCCAGCACATCTGTTGCTAAGCTTTCCTGACCACATTGTCTTGGCAGGCGCTTAAACATGTCAGCTCAGCCCACAGTTCACTACGGTCTCATGCTATGGCTCAGATGATTAAAGATGTCCTTCATTTTTTCAGTCCACATCATTTCCTCTCTTTTCAAGATTTTGCAGTATCATGATTTATTCTTCTTCATATCCACTTTTGTTTAGTGACATAGTTATTTTACAGCATTTTTTTTTTCCGGGATATTTCAGCATGAGAGCTTAGGACATGGCTTATTCTGCGCACATTTTATTGCTGTAGAGGGGGAAAAAAGTTTGATGGAGATTTCGTAAGAACGTGAAAAAAGTGCTTCACTTTAAGGATTTGCGGTATTTGCACACGTGTGGTTAACAGGAACAACCCTCTAGTATCTCGTGGTTTTATGACTGTACCAAGTCTGATTGTGTTTCCCCAAATGCTGAAATCTGAAATGAAGGAGTTGTATCCAAATCACACTAAACGGGTTTCCAGTCATGTTTCAGCTGAAACTAATCAGACAAATCCAAGGTTAAGAATGATATGCCATTCTCCTTTTTCCTGAGTCATCTTTAGGAATGGCTTGTGCCCCAGTTATATCTGGCCTGTGCCGGGCCTGACCAAGCATAACTGTCTCATTACAGTCTGAGAAGGCAGCTCTGTTCTGTTCTGGCAAGTGAGCCTCTGGGTGTTTGGTTTTTTTTAAATCACTTTCCTTGAGCACTAGGCTGTGATGATGCTTCGCAGGTCAGACTGCAGATCCTGTGTCACAGTGTGGGAGTGGGTCATGCCAGACTACAGCACATGATGTGGGAGTTTAGCTGGAGGGCAGCTCTTTCCTCGGCTTTGACATCAATGCAGCGAGTGTGTCCCAGGGTTCCTTTGTCACTTGACTGAGATCTAATTTCGGAATAGGAGGTGTCCTATCTCCCCACTGTGTGGGTGTGTGTGTGTTTGTACTGTACAAAGGCTGCGTTTCTAACAAGTCAATCTTTGCACCTGTTGAATTGCAGCAGATTCTTGCTATAGCTGAAAATGCTATAGCTGAACATATATTATATACAGTATCTGATGCTGTCTGGCTTTGACTGCTCTCTGTTGCTCATCTATTTGTGCTTTCACCCTGTGTTAGTTGTATCCTGCCTGTGTTGGTGTCCTAAGTGAATTTGCAGAAAGAATGAAGACCTTTTCACCTTCTCCGTAATGTGTTGTCCTCTTTTATTTCCGGTCTTAAACATCATAGGTCTACCTGATATTGCATTCTATTGACAATATAACAGAATTTTATTGACATAGCATTTGAATGTTATTCCAATAACTTTAGCAGTGTTTCTACAGTATTTATAACTGTGACAGAGCTGTAATTGGGGTTATTCATGCACCTCATTGCGAAGAAGTAGATTAAAATGGGTCAACTTTCCTTTACGTGCAGTAATTGCATTTGCAACGAAACACAATGTTCTGCCTTACACTGTGGTTTGACATCACTGATGTAGCCATCGTCATGCTGTACAAGTTCATACACCTCTTCTGCTATTGACTACTGCCAGAAAACCAAGTTTAAACCACAAGTTTTATTGTGTTTACGTGGCAAAATGTGATTTCTAAAGAGATAGAAAATCTGTCAATATGCATATTGGTGTTGTTCAAACACGAAATCACATGGCGAGTGGCATACCACAGTCATGAGTTGTGCGACCAGTGATGTCAGCAAAGTGTCTTGATGTAATGTTCGTTGACTATCGAGAATTTAGCTAAACTCCCCCAAGTGTCTTTGAAGTTGTTCCAAACTTCAAGTGTTTCTCTGCAGACCTGTGGGCAAGATAACGGCTTAAAGGAAATACTGATTAAATATTAGGGAAGTCAATTAAACCTCTCCTCGCCACTTTTTTTTTTACACCCTCTGAACATGTCAACCTCCCTCCGGAATACACTCCCGTGACACATACAACATATGCACACGTACACACACACGCACACACAGGATGTTATATCTCCTGTGATCTTTTGTGGAATGCAGTCCCAAAGGTGTTTATCTCTTTTTTTTTTTCGACAACAATGAATGGCATTGTTGGAATAGTTTAGGACAGGATCACAGTTATCTGCACTTGTCCTTGGGTCCTGTCTGGCCTGGAGTGTGTATCAGCGAACACACACTCGCCACAATGCAGCTTTAACAGATTTCCTGCAGGCTATTGTATCTGCTAGAAGATGGTGGCATCCTGGTCCAGGCTAACAAACCCCCTTTTCCTCTCTTTCACTCTTTGCTTTCCTCTCTTCACTCCTCTTCCCCTTTGGTGTCTCACCTTTTTTTTTTTTTTCTCCCTGTTCCAGAGTCCACACCTCGCAGGTGTATGTGTTTTTAACTATGCGCAGATCCACCTATCCATCTGTCCATCTGTTTGACCCTCGCCCAGTGCTCCTTTACCCACACTCTCCTCTTCCTCCCTGTGTCCGGTGATCCCCTCCCCATGTAACCCCCGAGGAGCAGTCTAAACACTGATTCAGAGCCAGCCCAGTGGGGGCCTCCAGCAAAAACACAGAGTGCAGACACAAACACTTGACTCTGTGACCAAATGCCCGCATGCTCCCCAGATTTTGGCCTCTATTCTCTGCCCCCTCCCCACTGCTTTTTTTTTTAACTTAGCTTGACTTTTAAATGACAAGTAAAGCAATCTGTGTACCCCTAGCATTAATCCCATTTTGAATATATGTATGTAATACTAACATGTTTTCATCACTTGGTTTGACCATGAGATTTTCTTTCATGTGCCTACGATATCTGTTACCTGATTTTAAACTGCATCTGTTACCAAACATAGTATCTAAAAAAAAAAACTTGTTTTTTCCCCCCACACGTTTCAGCATATGTTTCGTGTCAGAATTGTTTATGACTCACACTGTTGCCCTGAGACTTCGAACGTGTTTGAGATGCTTTTTATTATAGTGGCTTATTGTATCAGGCATTGCAAGTGGTTGATTTGTGTGAGTCTATGATAAACAGAGTATTAGGAAATATAAATAATGTGTTATGCCAGGAACATGTTGGAAAAGCTGCGTTACATACTTGTTTACCGGATTTGTCACTTTAATGCTAAATTTTTACAACAAACATTCAGAATAGAAACATCTCCATTCAGGGAGTCTGTTTAAACTTTGCCGCGTTTTCTGACAAGGTGTTTAAATGATTATAGCTTATTCACTCTGTACTGATACGTTCGTGACAGTAACTGCATAACCATGTCTTTCAGTAGTTTTCCATTGTTTGATGTTTCCTTTTATGATCAGGCAGGTAATGAGCTCAGGCCTCTTAGTCTGGCACCTTTGCTGATGACTTTCAAGGAGAGTAAACACTCTCTTCGCCATTTCCCGCTCTGATGCGCACATGTACTGTAATTTGCCCATAAACGGGACATCCTGTCTCCAGGTGGCATTTGGAGCAGAATGGCGCAAATACTGTCACTCCCTCTATTTATTCATTAGATGAGTTCCCAGCAGTGAGTTTCAAGGAATATCATGACTTTTTAGCCTTTGAGAAACAAAAAAATGAGATTCCCATGTTTCTATGTCTGTAATTCACTAAGACCAAAGCAATCTACTCATCTGAATTCCTATCAACACATGAAAAATAATATCAATGATAAATACTGTTTTTGTGGTCTTGTTAAGTTCCTAATTTCATTTTCATAATGTCAGCACACACTGACATTAAAGGATTTTCTATTCTATTCTGTTCTATTCTAATTGTAAAATGACCCAATTTATTTCTGGGATTGACTATGTTAATTTACTCAGGAAAATCTCACTTTGCACCCTCTATAGTACAAAAAAGTGTTAATAAATAATAATCTAACAGTACATGAATGCATGATAAATAATTAATAGCATGCACTTTCATCCACAGTTAAACTGTCTTGTGTGCTTTAAACTGCATCACCCCCGTCTCTGAAACAGATGATGCAACATGTGTTTCTTCTTGCCTCAGTCACACATCGTGTACAGTCTATGTGGCCTTGTTGCATAGTTTGCGTTCAGTCCTCATGTCATGGTGTTTTTATGTTTACAGTTCTGCCAGCCTGGAGGTTGGAGGTTGTCCAGGGAGAGGAAAGTGCCCACCTTCTTCACAGTGGTCCTGACAGATATTGACTCAGACCGACACTACTGTTCCTGCCTCACGTTCTACGAGGCTGAGGTCAATCTGCAGGTACTGTACGCAAACACTCAACCTCAACTGTCATCAAATCTGCCATATGTTCCCCACACGTCACTTCATCTGTAGGCAGTTTATGTTGGATCGATTATGTTATACATATTAGCATAACAGTCAGTTGGATGACTTTCGCTCCTTTGGTATTTTGACATTTCAGTTAGGACATATATTCTGTGTGTCAGGTGTTTCTTACAACGCGGGCAGAAATTATTATGTCCCTTTTTATGAGATCTGAGAGATGATATGTGTAGACTCAGAACAAGTATCCACATTGGGACAATAAATTCTGTATCTATCTACTGCTTTATTACCCCCCTCCCTTCACATGCAATGTTTTGAGGACTACAGGAGTTAAGAGGAGCAGCACATGAAAGTCCAGAAACTCAAGTGGGTCACGTGAACTGCAGACTGATGCAGATATGACGCAGCAATATTGACCCCTGAGCTGTCATGATTATACGGTTATAGCCTGCGTTTCTGAAGCCTCCTGACATGCATGAGATCACTTCTTAGACAGCGTCAGGGATATCTGTTGAGCACTGTGATGGTTCTCATTTTCTGCCTGAGCAAACTGTTTGTTTTTTAATCCTCTTTGGCACATTTTTAACACTTGGAATGTCCTAAAATATGTGGTACTTGGAGAAAACAACAGGACAGCTTTTGTCCAGCTTAATAAATTGTGAGCTGGCTTTCACAGAGGATGGACCCATGCTCACATTCCTACACCACTTCTGATTTGATTTACTCATGCACACAAAATTGTGTTTGATTACATCTTAGTGGTCATGGTGATGTTAATAAACCCCCTTCCGCTCCCCAACTATTGATTACAACAGATTTTTATACTTATGAATGATCTTGATAATGTCTTTCAATGCCAAAAATCCCACAAAATACCAAACTAATTGTTTCCCCGTGTTTGCCTTTTGTTACAGGCCTTAAATGACTCTTGTCCCTTTGCCCACTGTGATTTCACATCCTTTCACATGTGGAAGGCAGTCGTCAATCTCATTCCAATTAGATCATCGCAACATCTCGAATGAAATTCAAAATATAATCACGTACAAAAAGTGAATGAGTCACCTTGATGGAATTCTCAGAATCAACGTAGTAGTATTGCATCCTTTTCTCGTTACTTTACAATTTAAGCTTGTGTGATACAGACCATAATTACACGAGCGGTTCTCTGTTTGCACAACGGGGCACATTTTTCCATGATGTTAAAGAGAGTTGGAATAGGAAGAAATTAAGTCAAATCAACCGCATCAAAGAGGGAAAATCCCAAAATAGCCCCGCTGACTGTCATTACGAGGTTTCTTTGTAAGAGTTTACTGACAGACTAACACCCGTTGCTTGTCACTTATTATGTCTCTCAGCTGTATGAACAACCCAACAGTGATTCCAGTCTGGTGGCTAATTCTCATTCAGTGTTGAAACTAAATTCCAGCCTGTTCTGTCATGTCACGTACTGACTCATAGCAGGGAATATGGTCTACAAGGCTTGTGGTTTGTACCAATAGACAATGTATAAATAGATTGGGGACAATCTGACACCCCTATTGGTTTGTGGACGGCAATTCTACAGCCTTAATACGTGCAACATGACCGTTGCCATGTTATTTTTTTGGAATTGGAGAACAATCCAGGAGGAATCCAGACAGACCACACAGTGTTGTAGTAAATGCCATCAAGGAATTTCCGCCACTTATTAAATGTTAACATATCCTGCTGAGTTTGATAGTAGTAATGCTAAAGTCATGGAATATATAAATACACTAGTTACAGCTTCCTGAGCTGATCAGCAAACTAGCTGACAGACCATTTACTGTAATTCAACATGAAGTAATGCTAAACTCAGCTACAGCAGATAAGAGACATTGGTTATTGTAAACACTACAGTAAACAAAAGGTCTGAATGTGTGAAGTGGGTTACATCAAATATTCGTCCCCATACAGTTGTCGTCATGGAGAAAATGAACTACAGAGACAAAACACCCTTTTTTTTTTCTTACACCAGGATGTAGACATGTTGATTTCTGTTGTGGAGTCTGACATAGGGGTCCATGGGGACTGACTCCCTTTCATAGTGGATAGCATTGTTGCCTCACAGAGGGTCCTGACTTTGATGCATCTCGTTGCATCAGCTTCACTTTTTAGCCCCAGAGGTCGCTGTTTGTGTGTAACGTCACACACAACACAGTGTTTATTGTTTACATAGGGATTTACAGATTACGATGACAGGTTTACAGCATGATGAAAATTCGATAGCATTAGTATCGATTAATTGCAAGTATTTAGCTTTTTTGAAGCCGTTGACTATGTTTTTATTCTGATAATCACACCAAGTACATGATTGTCACGGTTAAAAACAATTCAGATTGTTTTTCTTAAGTTTTTTTCCCCAATTTCTACAGTGGGTAGTCCTACATTCCCTGAAGGAAAATATGCTGAAAGGTAATCATGTATTTTTTCACCAGTGAAGCCAAAAATGATTATCAAGCACTGTAGCTTTAACTATAGCTGTAGCTTTAGCTATAACCTCCTGCTGGATGGACTTAGGTGTCTATTTAAACTATGACTCAGATGCTCTGAATAGACCTCACTCATTGCCTTATGTTTATTTCAGAACGACTACATGGGAAGTATCACAAATCATCATGATATTAGGTTTTATTTGCACTGTGGTTTTTGATGTAGTCCAAATCATCACTGAAATTTTTGCTAGTGGAATTCCTGTGAGCCAGACATGTTTAAAAAAAAAAACAAAAAAACAATGAACACTCAAAGCTTCATCTGCAATGACTGTGTCTAATCTGAGTGACACGATTCTCATTTTAGACAGGCCTGTTCATTCAGCATTTTTCAGTGTTTTGCTGATTTTGCTGATGAGGGGTAATGACATGTTTATAAATCTGATTGTTAAAGGTGTTATAATAAATATCTCAACATGACCAAGACAACTGAGGCCTTATGTTTTAAAAATCGAACATACAGAAACAAAACTTTAACTCTGTAGCCCCAACCACAACAGTATCTTGCTTTTTTCAACTCGAGGTTAACTTTGAGATTAGGTTATATTTGGACTGGTCTAGACATCCTACTCCTGCAAAACAAACACACATTCCTGGATTCAGCCTATGACGATGTTCTTGAAACGTGAGGGTGTTTTAACAGACTTAGCTAACTACACTGACATCCTTATCTCTCTAAACTGGAATCCAGGGAGAATCCAGTCAGGCACTGGAGGAATGTATTTTATCGAACCAGAGCCTTAGTATAACCAGGAAATATGACCCCCCCCCCCCCCAACCCCACCATCTGAATGAGATATTTTGATCCCATACTCCTGAGTCTGGAGATACTGAAGCACTTATGGCATGTTTTCATTGTCTGGAGAAATATACCACATTGTGATAAGGGCTAAGTGCGGAATGAGATGCTGTATCCTCAATCGAAATTATCTGATTGAGAGCATTACTTGTGAGCTGGGTTTATTTTGATGTTTGAGGAAGATATAGATGATACACATGACCAAATAGCTTTTTAATGTGGACTTAATTCATTGACCAGTGTGCAGTCATAAATCCAAGCTGCTATCACTGCAAGTATTTGCACTTTGTTTTCTTTAACACACTGGTTGTTAAATTAAAAAGCTGTTTTGCTTTTTGGGCTTACTCTTATATTTATATTTTTTTAAACTGAAGAATTTTAAGCTTTATTCTATTTCTGGGAGTTTTTATTTTATCTAAATTGGTAGGGGATTTTCCTTTTACAAAAATAATCTTTATCTTATTGGTGATATTCCAGACAAATTTCTTTTGGCTTTCCTTTATGTAAATCGACTCCTCATTATAAGCAATTGTTGTATTACTCTCTAATTTAATCTGTTGAGCATTCCCCTCGGCTCCAGCGGGACAACCAAATATACTGAACGGGGAAACTGTTTGAGAAGAAAGATAATTAAAACCCAAACTTTCATAAATTGGTATCTTCACCCTGAGGATAAAGATTTTTAAGATGATTTTTTTTCACAGAATATATGATATGAGCTGGTCTGAAGCAATAAAGTGTGTTCGTTCTGAAGCAATGGACTGTTTCTGTTCTGAGACAATAGAGTATTTTTATTTTGTAGACAGAATTGTAATAAATGAAATTTACTGGCGCAACCCTCAAGCGAAAATGGAAAATGTGTGTCACCAGCTGTTGATCCATAAACTTCCTTCATCAAGCTACATTCCATTCTGTTAGTGTTAAATAAAATCAGTACATGTGATAAATCTTCTACGTTATCATTTATTTCTCCTGAAATGTGGGTCACATTTATGGCATGAGGTGAATTTAATGTATATGTTGTGTTCAAAGGCTGAAGTGGAAGGTTAGAACAGCCGGCATGCTTTACAGTTCACGGCACTTTGTTGAACTCTTCAACTGAAATAGCATCTTTTTTAATGTTTCAGGGATCAAAGAGTATTGAAGCCGATGGAGATGAAGATGAGGAGACTGAGGAGGATGGTCTGATCCAGCCAGCTCAAGTGTTTGCACCAAAAAGTCTCATACTCGTGTCCAGGCTGGATTATCCTGAAATATTCCGGGTAATAATAGACCCTATTATTAAATCTTGATTAAAGAAGGTTTTTGTGTCTTATTCAACTTGAATACCCTGAATTTTTGTCAAATCAGAGCTCTCATCTTGTAGTTTCTAGATGATGCTAATCTACTAAATATTCTCTGCAAATTGGCAGACTTTGCTTAAGAATTTTAGTGACGTAAATAAGACGGAGGTATGAACATTTCTGAACCCCTGCCCCAATGGATCATAGTTTCTGCAGAGGTCAGCTTTGATGTCTAATTTGTTCGGCTGTTTTATCTAAATGCCACATACTTTCAAAGTAGGCTTTTTGGTCTTGTTGTGCATTGTACAAATATGCTTTAAGGTCACAAGTTGATTATGTTTAGGAAAAACATGTTAAGCTGTGTATGTATAACATCTGGAATTTTTTCAGAAAGGGTCTGAATATTGGTATGATCTTTTTTTTGCCAAAATAAATACATTGAAGACTTCTTTAATCAGTGTTAATGCTGCTGCATTAGGATCTAGTCGTTCACAGGTAAACATCAGTACTAATTAAATTTAATTTTATTTGCTATATGAAGTGCTGCCAGCTTTTCTTTTTTTTTAAAAAGAAAATCTAAATAATAAAAGCTTTATTTCTAATTATAAAGTCTACAATCGTAGGTCTATACTAGGATTTAGGCTTTTCACAGATGAAATTTGAGGAAATACAGTGATTTGTGGTCATGACTAGGACAGAGTGGTCGTACACAGTTACGCAGTGACATTCATGCAAGTCAACCCTGGAGAAAACTCTAACACCGTCAAAAATTTAGGATGAAGATCTGACAGTGCGACTGTTCTTATGACCTACATGAAAGAAGCAATCAGTACAAATGCAGCAAGAAATTAGATGTTGATCAATGCAACCTGTACTTTTATGTTACCTAAGTTTCCAACATCTGTCACCCCCAAATGACAACAGAATCAGTCTTTCTTTCTAGTCTCTTGTTTTATCATTTACAGTGATTGCAGTTTAGATGGACGACGTTTGCAGATATTTGTTCTCTTTAATTTTTGTTGTAGCTTGATACACAGTAGGTCTGTCTGTACTGCTCATATTTCTGAATTTGTTGCAACTGAGAGTGGCTACAAAAACCTGAAAGTGACAAGACTGAAGCTGAAATCTCACATTCTCTAGGAACTGTAAGACATTTAAATTTAGTCGGTATTATATATATATATATATGAAGAATTTACTGA
>JAPTHA010000018.1:24127148-24138102 GCA_029814585.1 Gymnapogon annona | reverse complement strand
TTGTCCCTGCTCCCCGAACCCCTGTTACACCAAACGCAGAGTGCCCTGTCTCTGGTAAATACACACACACACACACAACTATAAATATAATATAAGAATGTTATGTGAGGTGAGCTTGAGTACATGAAGCTTTTAAGTATCAACTAATCACATTATAGCATCGTTGTACATGTGTGTATCTATCACAATATTTTCAGTCACACACTAGTTTTCTCTGAATTTAGTTTCAAAAAAATGTTTCCAATGCTGCACTATCTTGTCTTTGAGTAACAGGAATATTGAATAATGTTATTGTGTTATAGGTTATTCTATATAAAATCTGATATGACAACTAATAAGTCATCAGGTCACTATCATGTTTTCTCATATTCTTCCAGGTTTTACACCCTGATCTGGAGATAGCAGACAATGCATTCCCTCCTCCTCGCACTGCACCCTCCAACCTCAAGCTGTTGGTAAGTCTGTCCTTAGTTGTCCTTAGGGTGTGTTGAAATCGGTCACTATGTTTACATCCATATTAATAGTCCGCTTTTACTCCAAACATAGCAATATACTAAATTTAATACAGGTCCCATGAGTAGCATTGCGTGATACTATACTAACAGATATTCTGGCATAATGTTAATAATGGCATAATGTGGGTGACTTTACAGGTGAGGAAGTCTGCCAATAGCTGACGAGTAAAATTACATTAATCAGAGTAAAAATGATTTAGTGTAAATGGGACCATCACTGGATACTCATGTTCATTAGTCATGTTACACAAATGTGTTATTTAAAAATGGCACATGGAGACATTGTTTTAATGTTGTTCTTCCCTGAGGTGATTATTGCAACCAAAAGGTACTTTTAATTCCTAAAATAGATATAAAGGGTGGGGGCACTAAGAGACAGCAACCCATTACCGTAAAGACAAATAAAACCCATGGGTTGTGTAATTAACTTATCAGACTGTGAGTCTCTGGCACAGCATACCTGTTTGATGAGTTGTGTTTGTTTTCCAGGATAAGGAGGTGAGGGCCGTCTTTCTCAGGCTCTTTGCACAACTCTTCCAGGGCTACAGGTCATGCCTGCAGCTCATCCGCATCCATTCTGAACCTGTTATTCACTTTCACAAGGTAACGGCATAATAGAAGTTTTGCAAAAACCCCACTTTTTTTTTTTTTTTTTTGACTGTGTGATCTTAATTTTAGCAATTTCTGCTCCGAAAACAAAAAGTTCTTTCGATTTGCCAAGAATGTTTAGCCTCAGTCCAGCAGCGAGGGTGGAATTACATGCAAAGTCCTGACAGATAAACCTGTCAGGAGTGTATCGAGTGCATGTGTGTGTATGCGTGTTGTTTTAAAATGTGTTGTAGTGGCTCCATGACTCTTCCGTGATGCTATCCTTTTGTTTATGCAAGTCTCAGTCCATAGTCCTCTAACCTTGGGCAAAGCCCGGCTATGAGCCATATGAAACGTATTAGGTTTACATTTTTGTTTTGTGCCGGGGTTTTTGTTTGTTCGTGTCTGTGGCGTCTCCGTGGTAACCCCTCTGCACATCATCCTCGAAGTACCCCACATGGATCAGATTATAAACAAACGCTCGGCTTATTCGCCTGGAAATGCTGACAGGGGAAGGCTTGAGTGAACTGTGTTTTATCTCTCCTACCCACAAGCACAAATAATTATGCGTAAAGTAAATTAAATTCATTTGCATGTAGTCATTTATAACTAGATTTATTTCCCCTTTGTACAGGCTGTAGAAGTTCAATGTATTGTCCGCTCTAAACGATGTCAGGGCCTCTTGCAGAGATTTCTTTCTTTCTTTTTTTAATCATATTCTAAAAATGGCTGTGATTACCATGTTTGCTTTCAGTCTACAGTATATCCATATGAACAAGATTACACGATTATATTGCTTCCATCTGTGTGGGATTGTAACTATTCTAATTCTGACATTACCCAGACTGCCTTCCTGGGCCAGCGAGGCCTCATTGAGAATGATTTCCTGACCAAGGTTTTGGATGGCATGGCCTTCGCTGGCTTTGTCTCAGAGAGAGGTCCGCCTTACCGAGCCTGTGATCTCTTTGATGAGGTAGTGTACCATGGCACTCTACTTACAGCAGGACTCAATACCCTTCACTTCTTATTTTTCCTTCACTTCATAAATTATTATTAGTATTCGCTAACAAAAAGCAAAGAGCTAAAACTGTGTATTTAAATGGCGCTTCTGTTTGCTACTGGATCTGTTCAATTTCAAATGATTGGAATAGTGTAGTTCAGGCAAACCCGTCAAGGTTGTCCTCTCCTTTCAGCACTGGTTATGTTTTTGTTTTGTGTGCTGTTTTCTTTTACAGCTGGTGGCCTTAGACTTTGACACCTTTAAAGAAGAGGAGATCAATCCTGCCAGGCTACAGAAGCACATCAGAGAACTCTCTGAGCAACTGTACAAAAATGTAAGAGTGGCACATTCCGGCTCCTCTGTTGTGTTGGACAAATAAACCCATTTTCACTTGTCTTTCATGTGTTTAGCTGCTTACTAAACCACAACTAACATTCCGCAGCTATGTACATACATATTAGTAGAATTTTAGCCATTTATTAGCCATTAAAAGTGTAACTGTAAGCACATGCTGTTTTCTGTATCACCATAACTTAACCTAGTTTTGTCTTCAGTGATCTCCTAATTACAGTTTAATGATGGCACGTACAGAAGGTGTAAATAAATTACAGTTTCAATGTTTTGATCAATACAGGCATTATAGTGGTAATTAATATGTAAAGCAAAAATCGTGTTGTGTCCAAATAACTGATAGTAAGTTAAGTCTTTTCTCAGTCAGGGTGTGTTCCAGAGTCTAACGTGATGGTTCTCCTGCAGCTCATCAGTTAAGTGTCCTAGTATCCTCACCCTGTCATTTGTCCTTGGTGTACCACAGGAGAACCCGAACCCCCACATGGCTTTTCAGAAAGTGCCTCGGCCGTCAGAGGGATCACACCTGCGGGTGCACCAGGTACCTTTCCCACTATTGGAGGATGCAAAAGTGGAGAAGCTGCTGGAGGAGGGCGTGGCCAAGCACACCGGTGCACCTGCCATCACACGACCTGAGAAGAAGTGTGTTGTACCTGCCGGACCCCCTGTTGGTATGAACTACTTCACACCTAACCCTAGCCCTCTCAAATATTTACATCTGATTGAGAAGCTGTAGGTTTATCATGCAGTTGTCCTTTGCTAAATGTGTTTGTCTGTTAATTATTGCAGTGTCTATTATGGGCAAAGGGGGATCAGTGTTCAACAGCGCTCGTCGGCTGGAGGTGGTGAGGAGCTGCATTTCCTTTATCTTTGACAACAAGACCCTGGAGACAGAAAAGGTGATGCACGTTGACATCCATCATTGCTATTAATCAACTGAATGGCCTGCTTCATCAGCTGGAGGCAGCCATCATTTGTGTTACTCATCCAACAGACTTGTTGGACTCTGTAGCTGTACATTCCACATCCTCACGATCCTAATACCTCCCAGCTGACAAGCAGACAGGAAGACATTGGACATATTATTAAATCTCTGAGTTCATGTTGAAGTCTTGCAAATTGTTATAATTAATAACTTGAGGTTATTCAATTCTTTCACATGCATTTGCCTCTAAAATTCCCCTCAGCATGTAACCCTGCATGTGTAAGTATATTTGGGCATCCGGTCCAGTTTGAATCCAATCTGTTTTAAATGATACTTTTACCAGGTACTTTATACATCCCACTAGCTTTATTTTTGAGTTATATAACCCACGCCTGCATTTCTGTGTAAATGAAAGAATGTATAGCATACATCCTCTCAACCCCCCATGAGGCTATAAATCCTGGACTGCTAAATGGTTTCTGTGAATAGCATTAACCATGTGAAGGTGCTGGAAGAACATCTAGATGCCTGCAGCATTCCCGTTTCATGTATTTCATGCATTGTACTAAAAAATGCAGGTTAAATAATCCAATACTTTTTTGCAATAAAACAAAGTTCTGTTTTCTCTCAGTCAAAAAATACACTGAAAAGTGTACAGACAATTAGGAAAAGTTTAGTCTGGTGTCAGTGCTGCTGCCGGGGACATTAGATCAAATCAGATTTCCAATATGGCAATAATGTATGTCCACAAGCTGAATGCATGTGTAGGCGCTGAAAACCATTACAAATTAACATCGTTCAAACCCCACTTGTAGACTATGATTAACTCCACATTTAAGACAAAGTCTCAGTGACAGAATGTGTAATATATTCCTCTTCATTAACATTTCCATTCACAGACCCTGCCGGCTGCACTTCGTGCTCTTAAAGGCAAAGCAGCCCGACAGTGTCTGACTGAGGAGCTGAGACTTCATGTTCAGCAGAACCGCGCAATACTGGACCACCAACAGTTTGACTACATCATTCGGATGATGAACTGTGCAATTCAGGTGAGTCAAATCACAGAAATCCAAGTCGTCGCCCCATGTTTACTGGAAACTGATGAAAACATTCACAGTGTGGTGTAATATTCATGAAGAAAGACAACCAACCTGCTTCAAATTGTCCATCTTATGGGTTAAACATGAAGGCAGAATGATCATTTACATAAGTCTAACATTTAAAAAGACAAAATGATAACATATGTAATTAAGCGTCATATTTAAATAGTAAGTACCAACTCTGGTTTAGGAAGTTATTGATCACTGGGGCTGTAGTGTACAACAGGTTTAGGTATACAATACCGTAGGCCTTTAATGTCTTCTAATGAGAAATTTCTTTGGCACAGCAGCAAACAAACATGCATCTATACATACACACATACATGAGCCATTGCAACAAACAAACATACCTATACATGGAAGACAACATAGTCCTTTATTAGTCCTACTCGGGAATAAAAAAGATACACACATAAATGTACAAATACACAAAAATGATCTCCACATAAGGTCTCTCTCTCTCTCACCTTCTCATTCAATGCATTTTCTTTATTTTCACGACTATTTACATTGTAGATTAGAGTTATGTAATTAACAAAGAAAGGTGCAATAACTGAAAACATGTTTATATTCTAGTTTCTTCCAAATAGCTGTGGTCACTTTTTTGCACACTCTGTGCATTCTCTGGATGAGCTTCAAGTGGTAGTCACCTGAAATGGTTTTCACTAATTATCACTAATTATCAGGGATTGGATGCCTTCAGTGAGAATCTGCAATGTAAATAGTCATGAAAATAAAGAAAACGTATAGATAGATAGATACACCTTTATTTGTCCTACTCGGGGAAATTTCAGAATATATAGATATATGTACACACACATCTCATACATATTAATATACATACAGTATTTTATATATACCCTGTACATCCTTCGTGTTTGTCAGATCACTTTGATAGTTGTACCACTTAATTCCACCCTTGTCTCAGGTTTGTCAGGTAATGTGTTGTCTCTTCCGCCTGCCTTCATCCTTCAGCTGCTTGTCAGTGCGGATAAGTAATATGTTTTTGCGCAGCTCATAAAGCGTCACTGAGACTTCGTTGGATGAGCGCGGTCCGTTCTTTACTGGTAGTTCCTCCAGATTTTACTACGTTGAATCGGCTCTCACCAGGGCATTTTTTAATACTTTCGAGCAGTCCTCACAAAGTGCAGCTTTTATGGAGTGACATTGGATTCCACTCATTCTTCTTTTCCCGCCAAATGATAGAATTAATCCCACATCTGCCAGAGACCAGGACACGCAAGGCCATTTGACGTGTCATTTGTTCCATAATTATCAAACCAGCCAAACTGGAGCTGAGCGCCAGCGTCACAAGATCTACATCCTTTGTACTTTCTTGAATTCTGGAAGGTCTGAAAAGAAAGAACTTGGAGCATTGTCCGTCATGTGCTGCATAACCGTCTGTCAGTCTGAGTTTGCCTTCTCCACAGGGGTTTGGTGGAAAGTGTCCATGATTTCTTTTTAAGTCCATATCAGTGCAGGGCTGCATGCTGTGTCACCTTTTATGGCACTGTTGTCCAACAAATAGTCTTGCTTTTTTGTGTTGAAATCAAAAACTAGTTCGACAGCTTTTGTTGGCTCAGTGGTAGAATTGAGTAGATAAAATTACCAAGTGTTTTATTTTTTTTCCCAAGGACTTTTGAAAACTTCTGAGCCTCAAGATTGTTTTGTTATAAAACACATGCAAAGCTGGATGTGAAATTAACTTTAACACAAAATGATATACATTGCAGCCAAGCCGCCTAAAGGCTGCCACGTGGGGATACATGTGAAATGGATGTTCTGGTCAGTTCTCCTTTTGGCAAGGGCGATCTTTGAGTAAAACCTGTAATTATCGTGCACATCTGGAGAAGTGCAGATGTTTCTATATCTTCTTCGCGTTTTGTTACAGTCTGTTTAAAATTACACCACTGACATTAACCGCAGATCTGTAAAGTGCAAACATTTTCAAGTCTGTACCACACATTTGTACAGCAATTGTAAGAGATGAATAATATATACTACGGTAACATTGTAGAATATTAGTGACAATTAATAGATATGACTTTGAAGTAGCACTTGCACACATGGAAAAGACATTTGATTCCTGACCTGACAAAATATTACAAGCCTTTCTTTGGGTACACTTTGTTTTCATTAATATATATAGTATATTTTTCTTTTTTTTTCTCTTCTTCATCCCAGTATTTTGTCCTAGCTTCCATTCCTTTTGCCCAATGTTTTGGATTTTTCTCCAATGAGCTGTGAAACAAATATAAATAGTAAATTGCTGACTCAGTAATTAGTTTCATATTGTTCCCTTTGCCCTTTGTTTCAACACTGAGCCACATAAGAACCCCAGATATAGAATGACATTAGTGAGCACTGTTGCCAGCCGCTATAGTATTGGATGTGATTAAGAAATTGTTCAGTGTTTAACAAAGCCATGGTGACTTGTTCTGTAAAAAATGTTATTGGATCTTTGTGCAATGACAAGATGATGCCTCATTAAGAGTTCTGGCCGGTACATTGATGTGACACATTGCTTCCCAACGACATCATTATTATTCTCACAGTTACAACATCTATCGTTTAACTGTCAACTTCAGGCTAAATGACAGGTTTGTTGCATGACCACATCAATGATTTTTTTTAAATGGTTCGTAGGGAAGCACAGCTGCAGGAAGAAGAATGTTATACAAAAATGTACAGTAGGTCAAAGGTTAGGACATTAGGATCAGGTGAAACTCTAACATGTCAGCACTTGTTTAATATGTTTTTCTTTGGTGCAGTTTTGGAGCGCACAACGCCTATAAATATCTTAATGCCTTCTATGTAAAGGTAGTTTACAGTGACGTACTTTTCCCTTGCAGACGTCTGTGGTAATGCTTATCTGTGCGGCGCGTCTGTCATGAATCACTCAAAATAATGACCCTCATTAAGTTTTTGACTTAATTGCACATTTATTTGTGTGTGTGTGTGCGTGTGTGTGTGCGTGTGTGTGTGCGTGCGTGCTCCTCGGCACTCCAGCTTTTGGAAGTAAATGTTGCGCAAGCCATGTGGGGGAATGCGTCCTGCTGTGGATGTATCCTGGCATCCCAACCATTTCCTGTCAGATAGGATTATGAGCCCTCTGTGCTCTGCTCTCTCATGGCCAAGGGCCTCATGATGGTGCTCAAAAGCACACTCTGAGTGGCAGTTTACTGTGAGAGGGGATTAGGGCGGGAGGTTCATGGAAAGCTGTTGCAACGGCATGGAGCCCATGAGTTCTGCATGATCTTGAGCTGATGTGCTGCGCAAGGACCCATGTTAAGACACAGATGTTTCTGTCTGAATAGCAGAGCGCTGATGAACTGGTGGGTCTGGTCATTGGATTGTGCCCCGTGTGCCCTCAGAGTCCACAGACTAGTGGACACCAAATAGTTTTATTCCTAGTTGCTATTTCCTCTGCTGCTCTCTGCCTCTTAATCATTTTAAACATCTTCTTTTAATAGTGAATGGATGACTTCATTACTTTTTTTTTTTTTACATTATTCAGCCCATAAATTAGCTTCTTGCTGTGAGAACATGGCCTCTGTCCACCATAGTGTCCTTGATGTAGTGCCTTACGTAAGAGGGACACTGGGAATCTGCACTGAGTATCATTCCCATGTTCAGATATCTGTTTCTCTTTGATGTCCACCAGCGCAGCCAGGTAAACATCTGCATTAATTCGATTTTCTGCTCTTGATGACAAGAGCATAAAGTCAAAACAAACATAGTAACAAAACAAAAGATTATTTGAAATGTGAAATATGATCATAATGAAATATGAAATCAAACAAAGTTTATATAAATAATCTTTATTTATTGTTGTGTCCCGACATCCCAGAAATGAAGCTTGAGGCTTATTCCTCTCTCTCTTACTAGACTCTATTTACAATAATGGCCTTTACATTAAGAACTTCCTACACATCCGGAACAGTAGAAATCTGACAAATGTAGCGCATTTCGTCTCCCAGCTTTCCTGGAAGTGTGAACATCTCTACACAGGAAGCTGCCGTTTATTCACACCCTGTAAGGTTTCTGTCATGTGAATGTGCTTCTTGTTTTCCTTCTTGCTGTGTACGTGTCGCCCACAGAATAGCTGCGTTACTCATTATAACAATCACAGTTCATACACTCTCAAGAATGAGAGTAACACACTGAGACTTACAGTAAATAATGGGAGGAAAAGAAGGCAGCGGGGTGTCCACTTAAACACTAGTGTTCATTCAGTCTCATCTCAGACCCACTGTTGATTTGTTGGGCTTATTTGTTTGCTCTGGTAGCAGATGTCCAAAGACGCCTCAGCCTCCCAGTGTGTGTGTGTGTGTACAGGAGATGAAGTACAGGACTAGAGGTGATCCTAAATTTGTCTTAAGTGAAACTGATAATGTCTACATTATGAAACATAGAAGTGTGTTGAATCCTCCTCCCTTTTCCGCTGATGTCTGGGCACCTTCATTTAAAGCCAAACTGGAAGAAGTGATACATTTCTATTTCCAAACGACTAACGAACTTGACTCTTTTTGTCAGAGTCATACCGGTTTGTGAAATATTAAGACTTTTTGCCTGTGTGTTTCCACTTGTTGTTGTATTTAGACCGGAGTCCGTGAACTCCTGTGACCTGCAGCTTTGTTAAGGATGGCAGTAAACAATACTTTGGTGCCGCTCCAAACTGGAACATTTTACCGCAGCCCAAATAACTGCAAAGAAAAACACAAGCGACAAGAAAAATAAAACAGAGAGTATGTTGCTCAGTCCACAGGGGGCCAGGCTTTCATGTGTAGCAGTGGAACTTGTGTTTTGCATTTTCTCCCCTCTGTACATTCTTGTGTTTTTTTTTTTTTTTCTTTTTCCAAGGAATAGCGGTAACAGAGGCCCCAATACAGACCACTATCAGAAAGTGAAACATTCCTTCTCGTATCTCTACTGCCCCAAAATTAAAGACATTTAATCGTCTGCTGCATTCTTTACGAAAATACTGAGTCATGACGTTAAGATTTATGCATGTGTGTTTGTTGCATTTTTGCACGACATAAAAAGACAGATGATACTGAAAAAGAAAGAAAATAGAAGTGATGCACATGTTTTCTGGCCCCCGGGTCCTCAGAGGGTTATGAGGTGCTGCACTGGGTCAGAATCAGTGCTGTTGTTTCTACGTGGTCTTAAATGAAGTTTCCTCTGGCCATTCTCATTTACAAAGTTCAACAAACAAATCCCAACAAAGCTCACCAACCATAAGTACCAATTTCCTGTGAGTGAAGTAGTTTCAAGTCCAACTCGCTCCCTTTTCTTGCATTTCCTTGTTTTCATCATTCTCTTAATCTCTGTAAGTAAGTTTTGTTAGGGCCCCTAAATCCCATGCTCTAAGCTTCTTAATGTATTATTCTTCTTTATATCTTTCTCTTGAAAGCATCATTAAGCACTGCCTCTTTGACTTGAAACACTCCCAAATACTAAGGCACGTTGGCGATGTGAGTATAGGTCAAAAAGCAAATGGTTCCAAATTTGTATTAAACCAAATAAAACAACTGAGTTTTGCCCTATGGGTAGTCACTTTTCATTTTAATACAAATCAATGATTTGTAGTCAAAATAATGGGACAGTTTGCTTCAATTGCTTTTATTTGGAAATGTGGTTCAACTTCAGATGTAACCATTAGAGGTTTTGATGCTGTGATTATCATCAAGAGAAATATTCCCGGAATTTACGATTACTTTTTGACCGTGACAGCCCCAGTACTTCTATTTATAATCACAGTGTATTGAGGCACGAAGCAATGCACCTGTGATTTGCATGGTTAATTTTTAAAAAGCATGGCCAAAACATGGTCCAGAAATGACTCAACGCCGTGCTAAATATCTATATATTGTTGTCTTAACTTGTCAAAGCCTTATTGTGCTTAAATCAATCTATTTTTTGCAAAAATGAAGCGTCTGCACATCCAGCAATGGACTCCCTCAGTTATTAATGTTCCTACTAATCTCAGACTGGAGATTTTACCCATTGCCTAGGTGGACATAGCGTGCGGATAGATACAGACTGTCAGCTTGTTCTTATTCATTCATTCATTTTCACTCGTGGAATGTCAAATGCAGCACTTGTGTAGCATTGCTTTCGTTCAGTGCTGGAATGCATATCAGCGTGTCTTTGGTTCCCCTCTTAATTTTCTGTACTTTGTGAGACAGTTTTTGGCAGCCTTGAGGATTAATTAACTGTGACGTTTAAAATCGCAGCTAATGGTGAAGCCATGACATGGTTACAACCCCAAGTTCAACAATGCAAAACACAAAATTACCAATAAATTGATAACAGGATCACTTCAACATTTGTATCAAAGCAGTGATTATGTAAGGCTATTGAAAGCATGTGTCTAGAAGAATGAGTGGTTTGGCAGACCTCTTTTTTTATGTTAATACTGACAAGGTGTCTTTATGTAACGGCAAGTCAATGAAGATACATTATCTCTTCCCCC
>JAPTHA010000018.1:24105569-24117648 GCA_029814585.1 Gymnapogon annona | reverse complement strand
ATAAATGTAATTTTAATATTATACCTCACTTTATAATTTATACATGTACATTAAATAAGTGTAATTTTAACAATATTTTACCTCGGTTTATAATTTATACACGTACATTACAACTTATAGATCACAGTGGATCTACAAATACACAAAACATTTAATAACAGGTAGAATATTGATAAAATTACACTGACTTCTCTTCAGACATTTCAGGCTGTTTATATTTGTTCAGGTTATTTATGTTTTTTGGGGGGGAAATTATACTTTGTTTTAATGCAAATATATGGAAAATTACATGAAAATATTTACTCAGAGATGAATTTTAAGTCGCAAATATTTATAGGTAATTATGATCATTTTGTCTAGTCTGTCTATGGAACCTGAACTCTCATTTCTGCAATAAGGTGTATAATTTTTGCATTTCACACATTCATCCCATGGGCTGCATTGGAACCTTGGCGGGCCACATTTGGCCCCCGGGCCACATGTTTGACACCCCTGGGCTATTGGATCACTTTCTAGTAACTCCTTGGGTTATTTACTGCTCCTGGATCAGCCACTCCAGCTCTTTTTTCCCCAACTAAAGTGGCTGATTCTCTTCATTTCTCAGGACGACTTCCAACCTTCCTCAAGGGAACAGTCACGATGCGAACACTGAAACCAATGCAGCTGGTGTTTGCCGCATGCGACAGGTCTTATAAAACTTTTGCGGTTAAAAAGCGTTTCCCATATATTGCTTTTTTTTTTTTTCTTTTTTTTTTTTTTTTTTTACCTGACATTTGCGGCTGATACCTCCGGTAAACATCTGCACTGGATTATTTTAAAGCTAGAACGTGTCAGGACAATTATCAAGCTGTAAACAAAGATTCGCCACCATGTAAACACTGCCGGAATCAACACTTTTAATATGTAGAAGGATACTTTTTAAAGGATAATCATCCCTTAACACTCAACTAAAAACAAAGCAGATAGTTATGCAATATTTTATAATATAAATATAAAATATAAATATAAATATGTCAGACGGGGGGAAAAAAAGGACAAAAATTAAATGAGCGTGGAATTTTCCCAAAGTGTTAAGAATATGATAAATTATTAAAGTATTAATAAGTAAGTTAAGTGTTAAATTATTATATAATTATTATTAAAATGTAAAAAAACATGTATGTCGTCAAGGAATATATATCATCAAGTTGTCAAACATCTTGATGCGATTTGGAACTGGGATTAGATCTGATTTAGCGTGTTATTCTGGAATTTAGAACTAGAATAAATCTACTGTAGATTTAGATCTTGATTTTAGATACAGTCCATTCCTTTACTTTCTTTACTGTCTGGCATTTTCTGTTCAATACCCTCTCAGATAAGGTGTGTGTTTCTGCCCATGAAATTTCACACCATGGCAAGATGGCCTGTTTGTTTTTTAAATGTTGCTCGGTCCCCACCTTCAAATCTGTTCCTCAGTAACCCACTTCAATTATTATTCTGGTTCAACTTGATTATATGGCTATTGTTGTCCAACATGAATAATATCTCCCAAAATGTCTTGTGGGGCAGCTGTGGCTCAGGTGGTAGTGCATGTCGTCTGGTAACCGAAGGGTTGGCGGTTCGATTCCTGCTCTCTCCCGATCATGTGCCATTGTGTCCTTGGGCAAGACACTGGTCATCCCTGTAAATAAGAACCCCTTTTCAGTGGACTTACCTGGTAAAATAAAGGTTAAAAAAAAAAAATACCAGTCCTATGAACTTTCTGTTTCCACCAGTCTGATCCTTGACTCAGTATACAGAAGTATCCAAAAGACAAAAGCCAGATCTGTCTCATTTTTGATTCATTTAATTGATTGATTAATTGATTTTATTTTTTTAATGGAACAGTTCATATTAACTTTTCGTATAACATTCGCACTTAAATATGAGAGATTACAATTTCTGTCTCGACTCCCATTGGCAGGTTAAAAAACACTAAACAAATAATACAAAAAAAGACAAACAACAACACAGTTGTAGTTGAAGTGTGTTTTCTAATACTGTTAAAAAATTAATAAAGATGATTTACAAGTCCCCTTGCAATCAAAATGAACTTTTTTTTTTGCACACAGATAAAAGGCTTAGTGAACGAATCAGTTAGAAAACAGATACATGCACACACATGCATACACACACATACACAGAGGTTCCTTGGCTTATAAACGATCCCACAAAGTGAACGAAAAAATGTACATGAATATAGGTAGTACAAAAGACATACAGTATAAGATAATAATAATCGTAAGTAATAAACAAGTATGTACATCTTTAAATAACAGTAGACAGATGAGACAAACGCAATGTGGCTACGTTGTGTTCTAAGTTGGGCAACAGTGTTCGGAGGTGAGATGTCGACTATACCTTCAGAAAAAATTATATAGAGATTTTGCATTTTCACAATGCAAATTTGATTTCGATTTAGGCTCCATTGACCCCCGCGACCCTGCAAAAGATAAAGCGGGTTTGGAAGATGAATCTGAATGAATGTTCACAAGTATTAGTGTATAGACATAACATTTCCGTCGGTGTAAAAAAAAAACAATAAGAATTTTTTTTTTAACAGTTGATCATTGTTTGTGAAATATACACTAGTTTTCAGACTTTTGATGTTTTTAATGTTTTTTTCAAATGGCCAACTTCACCACAATTCACACTTAAAAACTTGAAATTCAAGTCATATCCTCTCACTGTGCTCCAACTTGTCTCGATCCAGGATTCGGTCTCTGCTCCCGCTCCGGTCAAGGATGGCGACCAGACGGCCATGGACCTGGCTGCAGAGCAGTTGCGCTCATGGCCTAGCCTGAGCAAAGAAAAGCAGCAGGAGCTGGTGAAGAACGAGGAGAGCACTGTGTTCAGCCAGGCCATCCACTATGCCAGCCTCATGGTCTACCTGCTGGTTCCCCTGGACACCAGCAAGAACAAGCTGCTCCGCAACACCCCCGTGGCGGACTGGGAGAGCGGAAGCAACAGCATCGTCACAAACAGGTCTGGAGTAGAAAGTAACATTAACTCCACCTTCAGTCGTGTTTAACGTCTTTAGTAGAAACATAGGTGAGCCTAGAACAAAACTTTGGCTTGTTGAGGATTTATTTGTAAGGTAGAACAATCACCATTGAAGCAGCCTGATGGTAAGGTTTCATGATTTGGGAATATGTGTAGCTCTCTTAATAAGGTGATGATAAGCATGTGGGTGGATGTGGCAGAACTTACAGTCTACATGATACCTTCCCATTCAGCCAAATGGAACACAGTACCTCTTCTGCATCCGGCCCACATCATCCTTTGGGCTTATATCTCTACTACACATAACAGTCAGGCTCATCTACGGCTGTTGGGAAGTTGCATGGGAATGCACTGTCCTAACCCAAACCAAACAACATAGCTTTGGGAGTGATTTCCTGAGCTCTGTACTAACTGTTAAGTGAAAAAATCCGGGAAGACCCCTCATATCCTCTGTTTCCTCGAATTGGAGATTTCAAGGTTTGGTACCATGCTGCACAGTAATAGAAACTATTGTAAAGACTTTTGTTATGAAAGTTCACCTTTTATTCCCCAAATAGTTCAAACAACATGGCGTTTGTATTTTCACAAGAAAAATATTAATGGAATTAAAGGGAGAGAACAAATGTTTGGCCAAGAATTTGTTTTCTCCCTTTAATTCCGTTTTTGCCGCAGACTTGTTTGTTTCTCAAAGGACATTTGGATCTCATCACTCACTATTTGTGGATCCAGAAGGATGGTTGCATCACCATCTCATGCGAAACATTCTTGTTGGCCAATGGAGTCTCAGTGATTGATCCAGGCATCAACGCTCGTATCAGGCTACAAATCAGTCCCGCTTTCACTGGTCTTTATTGCGGAGCCGCTTCAAATCCCCTTGTGTTAACACGCATACCTCAGATGTCAGGTCAGATCTCCTAGCGGACATGTTGACTTGGCCTTTCACTTCCATTCTCCATCTGTGTCACTGTGTGTTTGCAGCATTGCCGGCAGTGTGGCAGAGAGCTTCGACACAGAGAGCGGGTTCGAGGACTCGGAGAACAGCGACGTGGCAAACTCTGTGGTCCGGTTCATTGCACGCTTCATTGACAAGGTGTGCACTGAGAGCGGAGTAACCCAGGAGCACATCAAGAGTCTGCACAGCATGATCCCAGGTATCAGGCCCGCACGCATCGACTAACGTCACATCCTGACACTGTCCCAGTTCCCTCAGTGTTTTACAGAGTAAACACTTAACTGTGCACCTGCATCTCAGTCCAACAGCAAGAGACATCTGGGCTCATTAAGTCATTAACCTTAAAAACTGCAAACACACACTGAGTATAAGAACGTGTGTGTGTGTTCATCTGTGTCTCTGTACTAACACTGTGCACACTTTTGCACATGTACTTGTATGTACATATGGTGATTGACCCCGAGTTCTGACCCGCAGGCATCGTAGCTATGCAGATGGAGGCTCTTGAGGCAGTTCACAGAGAGAGCAGGAGGTTGCCTCCCATTCAGAAGGTTAGTGCCGTTCCACTGTTTGCATTCAACCATTGGTGAAAATGTGTTGTTCTAATCTGAAGTCTATTATTTCACTTTCTAAAATAAGAAAATACTCTTAAATACACATTGATCCTTGTAATGAAATTTGTTACTCAAATTCGACCCTAGAAACATTAAAAATCTGAACACTATTTTGGGTTCAGTGTGTAATATTTAGTCACTTCTAATGCTCAGCTTGTGAATTGTCAGCAACATAATAACAGCCATGTAACCTTCTCCATAACAGTTGTTAAAAAGGCAAAATGACCTATAGAGCTGATGTATTTTGATTCATTTTGCCCATTGCAGTTTAGATTAGCATTCAGCCCCTCGTTATCATCTCCGGGGGTTCAATCATGTATACTGTCCTTGTCTTTGTTGTCCATGTTGTGCAGGATTTCAGTTTGTTGTGTATCTGTTAAGCAGTTGTTTTTTCTACTCCTTGTATTAAGCAGCTGTTTTGAAATTTCCCCTCTGGGGACTAATAAAGCCATATTCAATTGAATTCAATTCAACTATATTACATTAGATATACTTTTAATCGCCCCACGAAGTGAAATTTCAGATACAGCAGCAGAATACAAAGAGTAGAAAAACAGTGTAGAGAGATATTCAACAATTAAATTCTTGAACATAGACAGTATGTATGAGTGAAGTCCCAGAGATGATAACGAGGGGCTGTGATGTGTTGTCTGGAGCTGAGAGACGGTAGTGTGAATGTCCTCACAGGCCACCATAGCGTAGCGTAGCATCAGCCGCTAGCAGCTAACCGCTAACAGTTCAAACGTACAACGTTCATAACCGCAACAAACAGATCACAAACTGCAACACCATCTCATTCACACGCATCGCCAGTCCCCTCCTCTCCTCCACCACTCTCCCTCATTCTTCAGTCCGCTCTGACCAGTAGTAAAACCAACCAAAAAAAACACAACAGAGTCTTTAGGGGATATTAACTGCTTTAAACATTCAAACATGGGATGTTGTGGTAATGCTCTCAGATGTTCAGTACCATTTAGTCCATGATGGAAAAAACCTTGAACCCATGGATGATACCTGCTCTTAATTTTTATGATAGCAGCTCATTCTAAAGCACGAAAAACAAGTCTTATTTTCATGTGATACTACAATAAACCACACATTCCATTTCTACAGATCTTACTGAATTCATGAGGTAGTCTTGCACTAACATATTTTTAGAAAAATTGTAAAATAAATTAAGGCTTGTAAAGATTTAAATAAAATCTCGTTCATAAATCTGTCTTTATATCTTCACTATATCTAAAACCACATTTTCCTAATGAAGCTGTTTACTCACACATCATAACTCTTGGTTAGGACTAGGTTTTGTGTCATTGGCTGCTACTATGCAGAGTGCAGACCTCCTTCAGTATTTTCCAGTCATCATCATGCTTTCATATTTTACCAGTTGGTCTTTTGGACTGTGTTGTGTAATTTGTCTGCCAGCTCTAGGCAATTCCTCTCTCTCACACACACATGCATACACACACACACACACACACATTCATGCATATAGATGCCAATTCTACTTTGGGAGAAACCTGGAGACCACGGTGAGCAGTCTGAGCAGATTGTCTGCTGTGCTAACTTGTCATATGTTTATGTGTTGGAAAACACTTCCTATCCTGGACTGCTAGTCGCACGTTGGATGCCAAATACTAAAACCTGTGTGTACGGAACTCACTTTGGATTCAGCACTTAAGTAGTAGTAGCAGTAGGTCTGTGAAGAAAAACAATGGACGAATTTAAAGCGCAGCCTTATTGAAAAGCTGAACTTGCAGCAGTAATGAGGTGCAGTGGGACTCTCCTCTGAGCCCTGATCTGCATTTAAGGATTGAATGGACAAGCTCTTATTATCTCCTGTCCAGACCTCAACTCCCTCCGGTTGACTTTGGTCTTTATGGGAAATACTGTGAATGATCTAATGTTCTTCCTCCTTCTTCTTTGTGACAGTGGAACAACTGAGTGTTTCTACACTGGTTTTTGAAGGCCAGAAGGAGTTGAAATAACGCAGGCAGCAGATTACAGGGTGATCAGTTCCATATCAGACACTGAACTGTCATCATTTCTGGTCACTCTGAAAAATAATGCCTTTTTTCTTTGTACAGAACGACTCGGCTCACCTTCATATGAAAGGGAATTTCAAAAGAACCCAATTCTTGACCCAAATACATGACACGCATACACCAAAGTCAAGACTGAGAAATCAAATATTTTACATAGGATTTTTCAGAAGAATAGGGAAGTGCTTTTTGACCTCCTTTACTTGGAACGAAATAACAGTGATGATTATTGGAATGATTCTGCACGTACGCACAGCAGATGTAAAACCGTGTCTATTAGTTTACATTTTTAGTGAGAAGCATAAATTTATCAATTTAATTGTCACTAATAGCTGCACAGTACATTAAACTGATAAACAGACACAAATAATAGTTTAAGTTGGAAAACAAATTAATAGATTCCTTCATGGCTGAGATGGTAAATTAGCCATCATACACTGTTTCTTTTTCTTGGCAAGTTGAGTTTGATGTCTTTGTAAATGCTTTCTAATGCTCAGTTCACCGGCAAGATGTTTGTTCTTTTAATAACGGTGTGATTTGACATAACGTCCATTAATAGATTTCCTGGCATTTTGGATTTTGATTCACCAACAAACATGTTTACGTGAATCTCTCACTTTGCCAAACATCCGTTGTCACAGACGGTACTGTTTGTTCATATGCAACAATCTGTAGGTATGTTGTTGTGATGAATGTCTCCCCCCCCATCAGCCTAAGATCCTGCGTCCAGCGTTGCTTCCTGGGGAGGAGTTGGTGTCAGAGGGGTTGCGGGTGCTCTTGGATCCTGACGGCAGAGAGGAAGCCACAGGGGGCCTGTTGGGGGGCCCACACATCCTGCCAGCAGAGGGAGCACTCTTTCTCACTACATACCGCATCATCTTCAAAGGCATCCCCCATGATCCACTTGGTAAACACTCGTCCAATTTATTCGTGTCTCACAGTCTCTTCGTCGAAAAAGTATCACAATTTAATTAATGAAATCATTGAACTGCTTCATCCTCTTGATTCCATCATTTCTTATAATGCCTGTTCCGCTGTCATCCAATTTGCTGTAGTCGTGCACAGTTATGACGCTAGTATTTGTGTTTGTGTCCAGTGGGGGAGCAGGCAGTGATCAGAGCTTTTCCAGTGTCTACACTGACCAAAGAGAAGAAGATCAGCATCCAAAACCAGTTGCAACAAAACATGCAAGAAGGCCTCCAGCTCCGCTCCGCATCCTTCCAGGTAAACACAGAGAGAGCAGAGCAGTGGACATCGACCATTGTTACCATTCAGATCCAAAGGAATTTATTACTTCATGTTTACTGATGTCTGTAACTGCTACCAGTGTTCCTTGTTGGCTGATGCTCATGAGTAATTAATCACGCACCAAAATATCCCGGCTTTGAGGCTGTTCCTCCACAAATCCTGTGGAAATTATATAAAATCCCTACAAAATGTTATTGAAACAATGTGTTTCTGAAAAACAGGCTGAATCATAAGTTATTATAAAGATTTTGGTGATGATGGTAGTAGTATTTTTCCTAAAACAAATTCACATTATTATATTATCAGTTCTTCAGTTGTTTTCTTTGCCAAAGAATTTGAGACACCAATAGCCAATAATGTAGTCATTGATGTGTTACAATGACCCTCCAATGTGGCATCTATTTTGGAAAATATGCTGTTTCATAACATGAATTTGGTTCATAGATTCAAAGAACGGAATTTTCAGCCAAGCATGTGCTTTTAGGCTTTCAGATTTATGTCCGTAAATCTTTTTATGACTATCTTTTTACCAAAACAGATGAACAAAGGGGTGATGTTGTAGGAGCTGAAGTAACATTGCTTGTAAGGACTCTTTGTTTTGTTGTACTTCCACGAACACTGACTGTGTGGGTGGATGTTGGAAACAGTACGTGGAGTGTTTTTTCCATTTCGAGGTGGAAGTTGCAGATCAGTGTAAATCATTTGAGATTTGTCAAAACAATCATTGTTTAGTAATAGTGAGTAATAGTGAAACCCTCCGCAGCGCATTGAAACTACTTTGAGTTTAATTGAAGTTGTTGTGTCTGAAACGTCCCAATAATTGTTCATTGTGTCTTCTACAGTTGATAAAGGTTGCGTTTGATGAGGAGGTGAGCTCGGAGATGGTGGAACTCTTCAGGAAGCACCTCCAGAGGATCCGATACCCACAATCCATTTTCAGCTCTTTTGCATTTGCTGCCGGACAAACAGTACCTCAGCTAATCCTTCCAAAGCAAAAAGAAAGAAATACTGGTTTCAGGTTTGTGCTGTAAACTTTTCATTACAAAGCACTGGGTTCAGCGAGTAGGAAATAAACCTTTTTGTTTTTTTGGAGTTACCTTTTTTAGATCAGGATTTTTTTGGTATCTAACATACTGTAAAAACATTATAAAGAGTGTCCACTTGGCTGTCTTAGCCAGCATTAAGATTTAAGTAATGTTAGTAACTGTGCTTACGTTTACTTAAAGAATTTTAATAATCGTATATTATTTTCAAAACAAGATCATTAAAGGTTTATGGTTGAACTCTCATCTTGAATGATGAGGGTTTTCGTTATGTATGTGACGTCTGCTTGGTTTTCCTCACAGGACACTGTCCAAAACTATTGTCAAAGGAGCCAAACGCGCTGGAAAGATCACTATGGGCCGAGGCAGCCAGAGCACACTGAAGAAGAACGATCGAGGCAACAGAATGACCTGGCATGAAGACGATGACATTTCAAGTGAGAGAAATGGAACTGTTTACACGCCATCCAGAAACACCCAACTGTCCTTTTTTGTTTTTATTTTGTTTGCGCTGTGCTTCTGTGTATTGCTACTTATCAGTGAGGAAGATTGAAAAGAGCAAATGATGTTAAAATACACTTGTGCTTCACGTACGTGTTTTCCAGTATCGGACGATGGCGAACCTCCTCCCAGCAGCACTTTGCGAGCATCAGAGAAGTCCACAATGGAGCAGCTGGTAGAGCAGTCCTGTTTCCGTGACTACCAGCGTCTCGGCCTGGGCACCATCACTGCCAGCTCATCTCGCTCCAAGACTGGAGAACAGTTCAGGATCACAGCTGTGAACAGACTTTACTCCCTCTGTCGCAGGTACATGGAATCACAAGCTGAATGGATCAGTTTAGCTGCAGCCTCCAGACGTTACCTGACCCACTAGAGCAGTAGTCACCAACCCCCGGCCCGCAAACCCGTACTTGTCCATGAGTTGGTTCCAGGCCACATGGAAAGAATACATAACTTGCAATGTTTTCATTTTACCGCTGAATTCTGAACTGTCTTTTATTTTGAAAATCTACCGGATTCTCTTGGTTGCATACGTATGTCAATGACTCATTGCGTGACTGATGCTACATTGGTCACGCAATTTAGCAAATGCTGCTCCAAACTGCTAAATGGAAGCTATCAAAATTAACAAAAAACAAATGCCTTTGTAAAGTTTCTTTGCTTAGGGTAAAAGAGAGTCCGTTACTCATTTAATGTTGTCCCGATGTCTATTAATAATGTTACATACACAGTGGATTATTATTATATTTATTAAATACAAGTTTTTATGTGGGTCCTATCATTTCATTTTTTTGTACATGTCCCCAGCAACTTAAAGGTCGGTCCGTGAAAATATTGACACACATTAAACCAGTTCCTGGCACAAAAAAGGTCCACGCTGCACTACAATACAATGTCCAGTATTTAAAGGCCAAATTTGACATTAGTTTTTTTTCTCAACATATGCACTTTTGTTCCAGTTACCCTGGGTTGCTGGTGGTTCCGCAGGCTGTACTGGACAGCAGTTTACACAAAGTGGCGCGCTGTTACCGACATAACCGCCTCCCGGTGGTGTGTTGGAAACATCCACGGACCAGAGCTGTGCTGCTTCGGTCCGGAGGCTTTCACGGCAAAAGCGTGGTGGGTCTGTTCAAATCACAAAACCCCTCCTCAACAGGTATGACACATAATATGACGCAGGCTAACTTCATAACATCCTCAGTGTCTGCTTCTGTGAAACTCCAAATATCCTTTCTTGGTTGTTTTTCTTGTTTATTTGTTTTTTGTAGCACCTGCCTCATCATCAGAGTCTTCAAGTAGTCTTGAGCAGGAGAAGTACCTGCAAGCCATCCTGGACTCCATCCCTATCTACTTCAAAATGAACGGCAATAATACACTGTCCAACCGCTCTCTCATAGGCCTCTCACCAGGTACTGTTGAGTCAAACTGTTAAATATCAGACTCCTCATCCACTCTTGATCTATTTGGGTCAGTCTGTATAAGACTTTAGCTGTTGTGATGAGTGGTTAGATTGCAGATGCAGGAGGATGTACAGGATCTTCAATGTTGTGTAACACAAAAAGCAGGTGTAAGAAGTTCCTTTAGTAGTGGTGGGCCAGGACAGATGTACAGCACATTTGGCTTTAATGCTATTACTTCCACCTGTGTTTTTGGGGTTAAGGAGCATGGCCTGCTTATGACAAACGTCTTGATAAATCTTAACATGGCTGCAGAATTGCCCTAATTTGAGACTTTCTATTTGGAACAAGTCTTTTATCAACAGTGTTCTGACGTCAGAGTGGACCACATCTACTGTTTCCTGCTGCATACTATATAACCATAAACAGAAAGAAATCAACAATACGTTCCTCAAATTTTAATTTCATTCATGCATCCAAGCTCACAAATATATATGTACACATATTTAGATTATTAATTCAGTGGTGCAGAAAGTTTCATCATGTTTCATCATGTCTTAACTTGCCAAGGCCTCTTAGCGTTGAGTTACTGAACCTGATTGACTACAGCTGGTAGTGTCACTGTGCCAACATAAAAAGGCTTTGTTTGACAGCACTCATTGTGCTGAACAACACACAATAGAATGGAAAAGTCCAGTGAGCTCAGTGCAGATCTGACATAGAGGATCTTAAATTTACACAAGTCAGGAATGTCTCTTGGAGCCATTTCTAAACAACTGGAGATTCCAAGATCATCATTTCAAACAATAGTACATAAATACAAGCTGCTGGGAGGAGGAGCCACTTCGCCAAGGTCCGGATGAAGACCCAGTCTAGAGGGGAATCTGGCTCAGACCTATAATGAACTGGAGTATGAAGTGTCACAGTCAACCAAGTATTTTCTGCCTTGTAGACTGAGGAGGTCACTGTGCACACCCCCAGCGCCAAAATCAATATCAACTGCAGTCAGAAGCTGATCACATGAACAAATGACAGCCTTGATTCTATGTTCAAATCTAGTTTACACACAATTTAATAGTATGCCTTTTATTTATGGCAGACAATTCAGAAAATATTGGTATGTAGCATCGGTTTAATATAACTGTCTACTTTGTAAATTGTACCTATGAAACACCTCTGACGCCTGCCTGCCTGCCTGGGCTTCTACCTGACCTGAATTTACTGTGAAATGGCCTTGGTTGTGCCGTGGGAAAAAACT
>JAPTHA010000018.1:23998302-24009423 GCA_029814585.1 Gymnapogon annona | reverse complement strand
TCTATCTATCTATCTATCTATCTATCTATCTATCTATCTATCTATCTATCTATCTATCTATCTATCTATCTGTATGTGGCCCCAGAAATAAAATGAGTTTGACACCCCATATGGCCTGTGCACAGATTCTAGCTGAGAGTTTCAAAGAACTGCTTCTTATTGTTTGTTCGTTTTTAACCATTAAATGATTATTGCGGTTTACTGGCGTCATAAAATCCCGTTGTGTGACACTGTCATATGAAAAAACAAGTTATTGCTTCTACCTGCGACAGTGTCCATATGAAATACAACGTAACAAAATAGCAATAGAGCTGTACTATTTTTATTACTAGATTATTATTAGATAAATAAAACAGAACAGGTCTATATGAGCGTAACGTCTAGGAGTTATGTACGGTGGCGCTGGGAACTACTATTTATTTATTTATTTAGTCTTTTGAGTGCTTGGCTCCTTGTGTTAAGTCAGATTTAGTACCACTCACGGAAAACAGTTTGAAATATTTCAAAACAAAATAGTTTCACGCGATATTAAAATCTATTACGTTATTTTTCGTTGCTTTTTTAATTGAACGTACACAACAACACAACAGACATTCGATCATAATCCGACAAAGTAATTAGAGGAGATAAGTCTTACAAAAAAGAGCACTCTTTGTTTGGAGTTTATTTCTTTTGCGAGATTTCAGCCTAATGTGGAAAAATAATTTTTTTGTGTCTAATATAATTTTGTTTTTAATTCACAGAAAAAAATTGCTCAGATCTAAGTTTTTGTTAGCGTCGTCACTAATAGAAGTCAGAGAGGTCATAGTGATGTACCATCTATTATAATCACAATAAAAACATACAAACATGCAAAATATTTGGTCATAAATATATGGAATATGTACGATATACGGTTACATGTCTATAATCAGTACTTGAGACCGTTTTTTTCACACCCTTGGTACAAGTCGTGTTTTCATCAATGCTCTCGGAGGATTAAACGTGTGGGATGTTGCGCAAATTTCGTCTTTTATTTTAAAAGGCTGTAACCGGAAGCACACTGCTGTTAGCCGAACAGGTTAGCTTAGTGTTGGTAGTGATTTTCAAGCTTCGTTCGTACTAACGTAGCATCCGTGATGGAAGAGACAAATCACGTCTCCGAGGTCCTATAATATGCTCCCTGTTGGGGGGATAAGGGCACCACTGGACCAGCCTCAAAATGACCACCGGCTTCAGCTCCGGTTCCTGCCGGTTCGCAGATTATTTTGTGATCTGCGGACTCGACACCGAAAGCGGACTGGAACCCGACGAACTATCCGGTAAGCACATTAGCCAGCGGGGTAATGTCGGACAGATGCTGTAGCACATATTAGGGAAGGAAGCGACACCACGACACCGTATCATCTTTCTTATTTATGTGTGACCGTGTCCTACCGTGTGTGTATTGGATGTAATATTGGAGGCATTGCTGTTTGGGTTCGTATACGGCGGAGAATACCGGAGGCCTAGCGCCTCTTTGCTTAACCCGTTTGTTTCTATTGGTCGTTAACCGGAGGATTACTAGGTTGTTTTGTGTTTTAAGCGCATTTCTGTGAATTTCAATTGAATATGGCTATTTTTTTATACACTTCACCTCCATTTACCTCCATGTCAGTGTGCTGCTCATCTCTTACAGTTGACTGCCGCTGTTGTTGTGTGCTTGTCTTCCACTATTGTCTATGCATCATGTCGATATAATGTTATTACACGAGAGCATCTTGTCCTTCAGTGGGTTACTGGGCAGGATGGACCTGTCACATCCCCAGGGGGAGAAATCACTGTGGATCCCTGACATCTCCATCATCCACAGTGTGCGTGTGTGCCTAACATTCATGTAACCCTTTCAGAGGGCGCACCCTTTCCCTTCACAAATAATTCTGTTATATCTGGTTAAGCTCATCATCAAAATGCAGTAGGGTGTGACACACCTGGACCCAACCCAAGTCTTAAAACTGTCATCCTTTGTTTCACGTGCGTGTGGGAAAGTGATTTGAAATGAAATCCGTATGTGAAACTGCCAAAGGACTGTTGACTCGAGGGAAGTCTATTATACGGATATGTTGATTTATTTGTAATATTTTATTTTGATTTTTTTATTCGGCATTATTCCAGTTACATTCATACGCCACAAGACAACACTCCCGGCCCATGATGGCAGGGTCAGAGACAACAGACGAAACAAAACAAATCATAAATAAATGAACTGCCTGATTCACAGGAATGGATTTATTTGTTTGTTTTCTGTTGATATATATATATTTGACTTGCCTATGTTTTGTCCTCTCAACGTATAATACCGTGCATGAGTTGTCATTCCTCTACACTTCATCATAGAATGTTTTAAAATGACGGGTGAAAAAATATGATGTCATGATTAATGCTCCCCAAGTTCTTGTCACCTCTGGGAATAATGACAAGTAAAGAGTATCGGTGTTGTTGTGGGAGAGGCTGTTTGGTCGATAACGGTGCTGAAGGTGATGAGAGTATCTGTCAGCTCCTGGCAAGGTTTCCCTCGCAACATTTCTCTCTTTCTCTCTGCTGAGAAGAAGTTCCTGGGGAAACCCTAAATGTTAAAGTTAACAATGAATATTTCAGCTTTAATGCAACAATATGATCAAAAATCCATTCACAGTTCAAAGTTAATGGACTTCACGCGTTTTGGCTCATGTTACTCTTTAGTCCAGTGACAGTCTAAGCCCAGATCTACAAAGATTAGTCAGCTGTAAACCCGTTGTTAGGGTGTATAAGCGCAGGCTGACCAACCCAGGCACATCTGCCGGTACTCTCTGAGCATCAGAGAACCGAGAGTGACCAATATTTTATGTGTGTTATCTGTGTTAAATTATGACTCAGCAGGTATTAAGCAGCTACAGACACAATTTTTGTTGCAGGTCTTTCCTTCTTAAAAATAATATGTGATGAAAAAAATCATTTTAAGTGCTTCCTCTTTTCACTTCTTCAGTTCAATTTCCCGTTATTTTCTGAAGTTTTCTTTGTATTAATGACATAAAGATTGAAGGACACCCAGCCTCCTGTCAACCAAAAAAAATTGATGATTTGAGTTATAAATTGACTTTTGGTTGAAGCAGGGATTGTATGTTATTGGAATGTATTTATTGGCTGTTTAACCACATGTTTTTTCAGTCTTAAAATTAATGAACTGCCACAATGCAAATCTTATTTCTGAGCCATAGAAAAGCTATAGAATAGTAAAGATAGACTTTACAGACCCATAGTTTTGAAACCTCTATTTCTAATCACACATTTCCCACCTTGCTTTTCTCAGCCCTTCATATTTGCACAGCAGTCAGGTATAGTGGCTGTGTGGTTATGCATCAGAGATGTTATTTTTTTTCTGTTTACTGCCTTTTGCTGCTGTTTACTGTAGAAGGAGCGTAGGGGGGTTACCCATATCGACCACTTCAGTTTTGAGTTGAATAAAGGAAATGGTGTGGAAATTCCAGTGTTGTATCTTACATTTAGGTCACATATGATTCTGTGAGCTGAACATCTGCTGCATGTGTCCAGTAAAGCCAGCAGATCATCCGGATTCATGGATTCAGCATAGTTTTTTTTTTTAATCCATATTGTTGTAGTTGAGAGGATTGAGGAACTGTTTTGCTATGTCTTATGTAAGGCAGCACTTGGATGAGGCTTTATTTTAAGGTATGTTACAGTGACATCCTGTTCTTTGACCCGGGACTTTTTTCATTCTATAGAATGAAACAGATAGTCAATAGATTAGTATCTCAGGAAGTACTGTCAGGTCTGATTCAGGTAAAACAAAGCTGCAAACTCATGAAGAGTGTTAGTTGGAGGAACAACTGGAGAATCTGTCAAGACAGTTGAATTGACTGATGATTTACTTGCAATGTTCTTTGTCCTCTATCCAGCCAATTTGCTAATTTTTTACCATTACATACCTTTTTGTTTTTGTTTTTTTCTTGGGGTTTGAAGAAAATTTACTGGCAAGTTTTTAATGGGCAAACCAATCACTGGACCATTTTGACGATTATTACTGTTTAATCTGTTTAATCTGTAACATAGGGATTGGATCATATTGTGCAGCATAAGTAGAGGAGATAAAAATAAAATAATTATTATCCGAAAATACTAAAAAACAGACCCTGCTGAAGACATCCACTGGGGATTAACTATAACCATTAGTACTCTGGAGAATTCTTCTGTTTTGATGCACTGATTTTACAAATAAATTGGCTTCGTTGGGGCTCAGAATAGCTTAAGCTTGATAATGTTTGGGGAAATCCTGGTAATGATGATTACCAGGATTTAGGGCCATATCAAACAAGGGCATAGGGACATATTTCATGTTCAATCAGCTCTGTGTTGAAATCTAAATAAATTATCTCAGAGTTCAGCACATGTATGATTAGGTCTCAGTAAGTATGTTCACGCGACATGTTACAATTTACAAAAATAACATTTTGGGGTAATGATACTTCAATTCTTGCTGCTTGACACTGGGACTCAAAGTGAACATAATTCTTTTTCACTTCATACAAGTATACCAAAGATGCTGTGCTCATAAAGAATTGATACTAAATGAAACCTAAGGCTTTAGCTGTAGTGTTGAACTAGAATTGTGGTCAATATTGGAAAGAAATGTTTTATGAACACAAATATATTGTGAACACAGGACAGCGCGGTTTGTCACTTTGTTCACTTGTCGTAAAAAAATACTTTGATGGCATCAAAACACTATGAATATGCCGATATACTTTTATTTAACATGCATATTTAACCTGAAGTGATGTATACAGGTACTAGCATAGTATGTTTTACAAATAATTGAATTGCACATAACCTGCCTGTATTTTCTGCTGCTGAATAATTAGTTCCTGCAGATTCCCAGACTTATCTATACCTATAGAACTCACACATGCCAGAAAAATATTATTATTAAAGTTAATTGTGCATTTATATTTTAGTTCATTTTAGGTTTCGTTTTATATTGATCAGGTGGCTCAGAAATTCTGATATTGAAATTTTGTGAACAACAAAAAGTCAGCCGATTCCGCAATTCATTACTTCAGTTTATTTCGTTCCATTACATCAACAAAGAATTTTGTTATTAAAAAGATAAGATGTCACAAACTTATTATAATTTGGAGAAATTAGAGGTGAAACTTGAATTTTTGACACTGATGTTTCCTGTTCGGTGGATGTGGCCATTTAGTAGTTCAAAAAGAGACGGTACAATCCACCTGATGAAGAAAAAAACCAACATAATAGGATGGTAATGTAGCAATGCTGTCACAATAATTATAAAAAATGATCATTATTCAGTCTTTAGCTAAACAAATTCCATTAAATGTAGCTGAAACAACAGCCCAACAGGACGAGTTGATGAGACTAATCAAGATATGCCAAATCAAATGGTTTTCACTCCAGACAAAGTATAGTTCCCTATTTTTTTATGCGGTTCTGCTGTGACTCACGTACAGTGAAATGAGAAGAAATGAGCAAAACTTTCTGTGGTCTCAGTGTCTGGCTGCACAGCTCGGACCTGATTAGCATATGTATGACCCTGCAGCCTCATAGGCGACACTGGAAAACAGGGATCCGAGGGACATAAGTACACTCGCATACAGGCTCTGCTCTTTCACATGCTAATATCCTTTAGAATTTCCCAGGCAGTTTCTTCCCCCCAAAGCCCACTCAGCAAACAAATAAGGATGAATGGCTCGACATGAAAGCTGGCCTTAATTGCATAATGTGCACTTCCATATTTTCATCCACAGTTCTGTGGTGGTATGGTAAAAAAATTCACTGGAAAATATGTCAGGATGTCTATTTGGAAGATTGTGCTATAAGGGATTCATTAACGTGTTAACCTCTCATTTCCTATTGGATGTTAAGACCTAAAATAAATTACATTTCTTTATATCAGATGTTTGGTGATTTATTTTTCTATAGCCTTTTATTATCCATGTTATTATATCAGTCTGTTTATAATATTTAGAAAATTAACCGGATAGATAAATAAATAAATAAATAAGGCAACATGGGAAATTGACCAAGTGTTTTGAAGTGAACATCTCAGTCAGTCAACAGGTAAATATACATGGACTCAAATTTAAGTGTAAGATAGACCTTTTTTTCTGTTATTTTATCACCAAAGTTGTTCATTTAAATCTGAGAATACTGATATTGGGTGTCATTCACTACCAGGCCTAAATTCTGCCAATATCCAGAGTTAAACATCCTGTTTACCCTGATTAGTTTATATGCCCATGCTTTGCTGGTTATTCTTCTTTATATGTTTTGCATTGGGATTTGCAAAGTTTTACTTGGTATGGAAGAGGACTTTGCATTATTATTTTCACAGTTAGTCATCAACGATTGCAGAGTGAAATGCTCATCATTGTAGTTATCTGTTTGGTTAAGGCCCGCTTAGATTTACTCAGTCCTTCGTGAACGGCGAGCCCTCACATTCTTTCCTATCAGGCCAGAGTTATAAAGCCTGCACATTCTTGTCAGCAACATGGTGTGTTTTCAGTGAGTTAGGTTTCTCTGTACTCCAATCCTAAGGGTGGTAACAGATGTTTTGAGAGCTGGATGCTCAGGCTGAGTTGTAACATGAGAGCAACTGCAGGTTAAGTGGCTTCTCATGCAGACTTCCTGAAGTACTGTCCTCTTCATCAGCGGACAGCAACCTTTTTAATCCACAGAACGGTTTAATGTCTTAATATTTTCATGCACCGGCCTCTGTGGTGGATGAATCCAACAAAATAAAATTATACGACCGACATTTAGTAAATGTAATAACAAGGGTGAATCCACTGTGTATATAACTTTATTAGCAGTAACATCACACCAACAACCTAACATGAGTAACGGCCTCTTTACAACCAAAAAACTTTACAAACACATTTGTTTTTTTGTTCGTGTTTCAATTTAGCGCTAACATATGTGCTAGCGTTTAGAACAGCCGTTTGAAGAAGGTAGTGGATGTAGGTAGCATATGTGACCATCTGGACCAATTGACAGATGATGGACAATAAAACATCATTCAGAATCCAATAATGAATGAAACAGAAATAATTTAATTTATGTATTCTTTCTGTTCGGCCTGGTACCAACTGACCCACGGACGGGTACTGGCCCGTAGCCCGGGCTTGGGGACCACTACTCAAACATTTTGATGTTCATTGAGCTTAGGAACAGCATCTTTCCAGAGATCACCCCTCCCTCGCTAAGCACTTATTTATTACCTAATTTCTACTGACTCAGTGAGTTATTAAGATCACTCTGTAAAGATTATACAGTCGTTGTTGGCATACACAAACCTTTAGAGCCAAATAAAATCCCGGACAAACAGCAGCATTTGGCGGCTTGACATGACTGATGAATGGCAGCAATGTTAGAGTGCCAGAGTCTGTGTAACCACTCAATACCTAAAAAGTGAGAAAACATTTTATCTTTAGTTGCGAGTTGAATCGACACAGCCGGGGGAGAAGGTGCTGATGTTTGATGTGTGTTGAGGACTCATTGCTGTGTCAAGACGTGGGTGAATATAGTTTTCTTGAAGCAGAGGGGTTTCCTGTTATATATGAGGTTTTGTGTGCTACAGTAGCGCACGGGCGTACGAGCGCAATAAGTGTGAGGATGTAGAAGTGCAGGAGGAGTAGTGAGATGTGGGTGGTCCCTGGCTTTGCTAGACCAGGAAACAGCTGATAGCCAGAGCTCTGTGACGTTCCACTCCCACAACTACCGGTCCACAATCTCATTACCGTCATCACTGACTATTCGTTAAAAAATATTGCAAATATCAACGTCTATATTCCCCAAATTTGTGGTTTAGTCAGCAGAGAGTGACATGGTACATGGTACGACCTCTGTTTCAGTTGGAGGTTCATTTGTGTGTATATAGTGATAGCCAGCATGAATTGTGTCATATAGTGTTTGTGTTAGGTGAGTGTCCTTCCATATTTTGGTTCATTTTGAGCTGAATAAGTTAACTGAGCATGCTCTCAACATACCCTGTAATGATCACGCCATGGTGTTGACATTGAACATCCTTCTTGTGTGATATTGTGGTCATTGCACATCATGAAAGGCATCGTCATGATAAATCGCATTCACATGGTTTAAAAGATTCATCTTGCAATGCTCAGAGATATCTAAGGGTGAAGTTGCCGATTATAAGCAGCTAAAAACCCACTGTCGTGACTTCAAAAACAGAAGCCCCTTGTCACATTCAGTATTTTGTTCATTTTCGCTGAAGGCATTTTAAGTCCAAACCACACTCTTATTACGTTACAGTGATGTAACTCAACACTGAGTGTCACCTCTCATGAAACTGAAAAAAAAAGTCCCTTTTAGAACGGGGGATATCAACATCTCATTATAGGGAGGGTAAATCTCAATAGTTCACATTTTCATAGGCTGATAGACATATTCTTTTGATTATTGTAGTGCATTTCTGCAGACACATCCTCCTAAACTCCTTTAGGTCTTACATACTCGGTGGTTAAATTCACATGATTACAGAGAACTGTGACTGAGACTCCCGGTTGAGTTAAAGCAACATGTTGTTTCTGTTCTAGTTCCTGAAATGCCATCTGAGGTTTGTCTCGAGTCTGACGCTCTCGTGTATCTGTTACGTCGCTGTAATGCTCTCCTTTCCTGCAAGGGTTTACAGCATGAGTCACGTCGTCATGTGTCTGTTTTCATTTTCTGTCAGGGATGTCGCACATTTGTTTTTTGTATCGTTTAATTTTCTTTATGAACAGTCATTTGTATAGGCCTTACTCTAATGAAAAAAATTGTGCACATTTTAATGGGTTTGAGTGACTGCTCAATCTGTCTGAATAATCCCTCTGTCTGACCCGTCTGCCATCTTTTTAGTCTGAGCTGCACTCGTGGCCTACTTTCCTTCCTGTAGACAGTTTAGAGATGAAAGTAACCAAGAGATTAAAAGACTACATCCTTAAGACTTTTGTTTCGTTGCCAAGATTCACTTGACTACACTTAAGTGTAATTTGTACTTATTTTGCCGTTGGATTCACTGCGTCCTGTCTGAAGTTGTTGGCTACATTGATTAAATGTCTGTTAACGTGGGGAAAAATAAGCCTGAGGAATGAAAGGAGCTTTTAATCACTTTGTATATATTCTGTGGTCAGATAATGTCAGTCTCCTACCTGAGATGTGAGACATAACTGTGATCCCTGGTCCCTCGCAAACCTAGTCTCCTCTGTGAATGTTTTCCTCAATAAAAGCACAAACTGCATGTTCACACAAGTGCCGCAGATAAAAAGGAAATGGAATCACCAGGGAAGAAAGTGATGACTCATTTTTTTTCTGTCTTTTGTGTGTCTCCACTGGGTAATAATGAGAACGCAATACAAATAACGTGTCTTCTGCCTAAACTTAAAAGGGTCTCCAAGTAAATGTCAAGCCTCTCGTTGCACAGACCACATCAGCCAATGGTTTGCTGCAAATGTGATGTTATGACAAGAGACAATAGTATGTCATACAGTTCGCACTGGGCTTTCACTTGCTGCATGAATATTGTGTGTGCGCAAGACTGTTTTTTTTTCCTGTGTTTGGCAGATTTAATGTGTGAATTGAGTAGCAAAATGACTTGCCTGTAACAGCCTTTGCTTTTGTAAAATCTCGGATGATGAATACAACAGCAGTTACAAATAACAGAAGGGTGACAAATGAAGGCAAAAACCAACATGAAGTGACTTAAAAAGTTTATTTTTTCTGTATTTGATGCATTTGGTGTTATGATGGTCTTGTCAAAGAGCATTGTCTAACACCTTGGTCCAAAAGCCCCATGAGATGCTCGTTTGGGTTGTGATCGCAGTAGTTTATGATGCATATTATTATCAGGCTCCTTGTGCCCTTTGGATATGCCAGCAGATCACAACCAATGCATCATATATTTCCTTTAATTTGTCACCTGTCTACTTCAGCGCATTGACATATTTTATACTTTCATTGTAACATTAAATAGTTAGACACTATTTTGTTGGATTATTAATTTTATATACCTATTGTACTATTTCCAGGCATTACTTGTCAGTTTCTAACCACTAACAAAAATTAAATGGATTGAACTGTTTGTGTTTGTTTCTAGCTGTGGATTAATGCACATGTGTATTTGGATTGTCCTGTCCCTCTGTGCTCACTAGTTACTCAAACATGCACATCCAGTCAGCACAGCAAACTTTTATCCTTTCAAAATGAAAACAAAGCAGCCTTCACCTAGACTTTGTTCTCTGTGCTCAGAGAAGGAACTTTACATACCAATGCATATCAGACATTTGTAAATAAACAGTTTCTGAATCGGTTTTCAGTGTTCCGTCAGTATACATTTGTTAGGTCATGTTACCAGAGCGGTCTTTTTCAATGTCCTAGTGGTGAGAGTTAAAATGCATATTTGATCAGGGTGGACTTGCATGACCTGCAGAAGAAGAGGAAACACTGTATCCTTGTACCGTAACCCCTCCAGCTGGCTTGAATTAGCATTCCCACATGACACAAACGTGATCATGTACTGTGTGTGTGTGTGTGCGCGCAGCTTGCGCCTACAGCACAGCTGTGTGCGCAAACTGAGAAGTAATGCGCCACCCATACAATCAGCCTCTTAATTATATTTTTGTTTTATTTGTTGTGTAGCTTTATGCCAGTATATAGAGGCTACTAAATTCAGAGATGGGGCCAGAGGAAAATTGGCGGGGGCAAGTGAAGGTAACCCTCCCACCACACACACTCCTCGCCCCTCCTAACCTGAGCGCAGCTTCAACCCTTCAACCTTTAACCTGACGCACATTGTTTTGTTTTTTCCTCTCAGCAGTTTTGTTACTTGAAATTCTGATTCTTCACCGTTATTTTCTGTGCAGGTGTGGGGACTTGCCCTTTCTGTTTTGCACACACTGATTTGTCTCGTCCTGGTTTCTCTTTTTACCCTGCCTTCTCTTCCTCACATCCTTCAGCAGCAAATTGAACAATGGGCTGATATTTGACAATCACTGCCGCTGTTTCTCTCTGTCCCACGCACACACACACACACACACACACACACACACACACACACACACACACACACACACACACACACACACACAC
>JAPTHA010000018.1:23957315-23998202 GCA_029814585.1 Gymnapogon annona | reverse complement strand
ACACACACACACACACACACACACACACACACACACACACACACACACACACACACACACACACACACACACTCATGCTGTGCTGCCTGCACAGGCATTGCTTGGTCAATGTTTGCTCTACCCCTAAACTCTGAATGACTTTTCAGTATCGCCTTGGTGTGTGCATCACTTTTGCTTCACTTCTGGGTTCAAATCAATTCAATATTGTATGTGCTTTCTCTTATTGGTTATTTTGTATGCACATTTGTATTGTCATTAAAGCTGCCAGGAAGCATTACAATTATTAATACTTCTAATATTTGATGAATCATTAGTGTTCCAGACATATGTTATTTCATGTATCATCCATCATTTGTCAGACCAAGATGCAGATGACAGCTTTAAATGATGCAATACAATCCTTCCTCTCAAAAACAAATATGCTGACTTGCTCTTTCCTCTGGAGTTATGCCTGGCATCTTGAGCCCGCTTCTAATCACGCTGTTGCTGTGTTCAGCACACACATGGAAACTTGTGCTGACGGCTTTTCTTTCTCTTCTGTTTTTCTTACTCTTTGTGTAACTTCCAGGTGAGAATTTTGAGCAGAGTCCACTGCGGAGAACCTTTAAATCCAAAGTTCTAGCACATTATCCAGACAATGTGGAGTGGAATCCATTTGACCAGGATGCAGTCGGAATGGTATGAGTTTTTTTTATCAAAGTTTTAAGAAAGTAATGTTGGTTTTGAAGATGTGCTCAGAAAAAGTATGAAAATATGAATATACGTTTCTTTAAATATGTTATCATATGTGATAAACTCAGGAAAGTATGTTAAGCACATCTCTCACTATGTACAAAATTAATTTTTGATGAACTACATTATAGAAGTTTCTGTAACAAAGGATCTGAAAAGAACAACCACCAAATGTCAAATACAGGGAGGGTTTAATTGGATGAGTAAATCTCAGAAGGCTACCGTCAACAGTGGTGGATACATAGTCATATAAATAACTGTACTGCCACATCCTCTGCTGTCTGCATTTTAGTTTTAGTACACTCAAAATCACATGCTGACATTCTGCTCTTGGCTACTGATAATTATCCAGCATATATGTGACATTTATAATGCCAGTTAATTGTCACGGACGGAGGGTCTTTTTCTCTCCTTGGCCAATGAGTCAAAAGTTTAGCTTCATATTGAATATTTGAATACAAAGAAAGTAGTGAATTTGTGAAGATTTTGTTGGATCTCAGTTAATTAGGTAGTGGTTAGGAGGTAATAGTCCAACAAAATCTTGATGCGTCCCCTACTCTATGTATTTATTTGCCAAAATTTCCCAGAAACTTTTTTATAGGATGTTGTTACACCACAGGAAGTCCCGTATCAAATGAAGTATTTTTATTCAGTTTAATTATTTCCATATATAATGATCAAAACCACAACCTGTCTGTCTCCTCTACAAACAGCTCTGTATGCCAAAGGGTCTGTCCTTTAGGACGCAGGTGGACTCTCGGGAGCCTCAGTTCCACTCGTTCATCATCACCAGAGAGGACGGCTCTCGAACGTACGGCTTCGCCCTCACCTTCTTCGAGGAGGTGACCAGTAAGCAGATCTGCAGCGCCATGCAGACTCTTTACCACATGCACAACGCGGAGCAGTATGACATCTTGCACACTCCCACTTCTCCGCAAGGACTTGAAGAGCAGCGTCATCATCATACCCAGCCGCGGCCGGTGCTCCACGCTGCGCCCGCCATCTCCAGGTTGCAGCGCTTCAACTCGTACGACATCAGCCGTGACACCCTTTATGTGTCCAAGTGCATCTGCCTGATCACACCCATGGCCTTTGCCCAGGCCTGCAGGAAGGTGCTACAGCAGCTTCACCAGGCCGTTTCATCCCCACAGCCCCCACCCCTTCCACTGGAGAGCTACATCTACAACATCCTCTATGAGGTGCCCCTGCCTCCATCGGGGCGTTCCCTCAAGTTCTCAGGCGTCTATGGGCCTATCGTGTGTCAGCGACCGAGCACGTGTGAGCTGCCACTCTTTGACTTTGCCATCAGTGAAATGTTTAACCTCCTGGGGGTGGAGAATGTTCTCCAGCTGTTCACTTGTGCCCTGCTCGAGATGCAGATCTTGCTTTATTCCCAACGTAAGTAACTTGTCTGCTGTGACTGCAGATCCAGTCAATTCACAATACAGTCATGAAATGTTTATTAATATTTAATGGTAATGTTAGTTGTTCCATTTAATGATACAAATATACTTTATTAAGAACACCCATTTATTGGCTTTATGTTGCGATGTTAAAAATGTAAATTCTGATTTTGATTTTTGCATGAATCAATAACATTTATATCGCTACACAGTTATTTAATTAGAGCTGGTTGATATATTAAAACTAAGGTTTCCCATGAAAAACCCAAAACTGATGAAACTGTTGTTTAAATATGAAATTTCTCTTAGTTTCATCAACTCAAATAATCCCATTTAGACAATTATATAATAACTGTAAAAGGCATTGTTGTTTTGGGATATTCACAGCTGTTTAGTAGAAACTACAACACTGAGTCATTTCATTGCTAAAGTGTTGCTCCATCTTCATGGTTAGAGATTTTTTTCTTTAAAATATCTGCATAGTTGTATAGAAACATGACGTGAGATTTGGTATGCTTCATGGAGCTATTATACTGAATATTACATAACCTTGAGCGTTTCCATTAAAGCGATGTAGTGAGTACCAGCTTGTGTAAAGGTTGGACCTGTTCACATCATGCACAGCTCTACCAGTGTGTGACTTGTGTGTGAATTGCTGCGTTGGCTCTTGTGGATGGCAGATCTGAGCTGCTGAGGGTGGGTCAGTTGTCACAAGTTTCTCTCTTCTGTACATCAACATTATTATTATATTCTTCATCTAGCCATGTAGACGTCTCATTGAACTCCACACTTATTCTTCAAGAGTATAAACACTGCTAAAACAGGGTACGTTGAAACAAATACAACTTTTACACCACAAACAAGTGAATACAGTGTCCAGTTATTATGCAATGAAAGGTCAAAATGATAATCAAATAGAACACCAAACAGTGTTGAATATGACAACTGGAGTATGTCTTTAGAAGAGACATTGCTTCATCTTTTAAAGATGCCTTTGCTCAGAACCGAAAAGAAATTAGGCTATTTAAGGATGCTGAGGCTGACGTTGTAATTGGATCCATTACAATAGCAAGAGAAGGGAAATGGTTTACAAAACGCCAGGGGCCGGAGAGAGAAGCTCTTAAGGGAGAAAGCTGTGCTGTTGCTAGGCAACCGTGAGACAGGGAGGATAGCAGTGTTGCTGGATGATTATTATTGGTTGGAAGTGACATCATGCCGCCCCCCCCCATGAGGCTCATCACTGCAGAGCATGTGAAGGGTGTTGTGTAGAGTTGAGGCCTGGCAGGCTTCCACTGAGAAGAAGTGAGGGATTGTTGCAAGAAAATTTCACACATTTAAACACACACACACCAGGGAAAGGGGTGCTCTGCAAATAAGAAGACGACTGTGTATTTTGTGATATAAATAGCACTGAAATTCATATTTCTGACAGAAACATTTATTTAAAAGGCGCCAAAACGATGAAACGCTGTCTCTTCATTCTCCGGCGCCTCATAGCAAAGCTAGCTATGCGTCAATCACCGTGACAAGCTGCAATTAAACCTTTGTGCGGTGTTTTTGTTTAATAGCGTCTGCTTGTGTGTGATTTGTTGAATAGAATGACAGGAAGCATCAGAGAACAAACACCAGAGTGTGGAGGAGAGACCTCGACTTGGAATTTTGTACTCATAAAGAAATTGTGCAAGTTGTGAAAAACAGATTTTCAATGTTGGGATTTGAAGCAATTTATTTTGGTTATATTAACATTATTATAACATTATTATTAGACCATCTCACCTGCTTTAAACCAATTCTCAACCGATTCTCTCTTGTTTTTTTTGTAATCAGGTGGGTTTTTCTGTGTTTTTTTTTTATTTTATTTTTTTTTGCGACAGAGAACCATTACCTTTGTACTTCTGACCAACAGCTTCACCATGAACACACACTGCTGGACAGAATACAGCACCTTAAGGTTTTTCAACTCACTTCTGATGATAAGAGAACAATATTTGGACATGAATAGCAACTTCCACCACTGCCTGAGTAATGACATGGACATTGAAATGTGACATACAAGAATTCACCTTCTTGAGGCTGAATAGTAGAAGCACCTACTGAATCCAAAATGGAACCAAGAGGATGTTGACAATAATAGCACAACTTAAGAAATACTTCCTGGTGTGCATCCATGTTAAAGCACCCCGAATCTTAGGATGAAGCAGGCGTTGTTAGTATTCTTGTCTGTGTCTTTGGTGGAGGAAGGCTAGTGAGAGAGAGGGGTGGTGGGGGTTGTCTGGGGATTGAGCCTCTTCCCATGGATCCACACATGACCAAATGAAGGAATGGTGTTTGTTTTGGCACCATAAGAGGAGAGACTGAGCTGCTGCTGCTCCTGCTAAATGTACTGTAGGTGTCAACAGGGTAGAGGAGGAATGCAGTTGTAGAGGTCTGGACACATTTGTACACATACCAGTCATGACTAAAGAATTTAACGTGACTGAGAGGCATTTGACTTTAGCTGTGTCACAGTTAAGAGCATGGATATAAAGGTCATAGCGGTGAAGATGTTCATTCCCCCCAATAATCCATATAGAATTTCCACCATGTAAATAATGTAAATAATTTCCAGAAGTGCAGCCCAGCCTTAACAAGACACAAATTAAATGATAAGTTAAAAATGTTGAGCTACAAGAGTTGCACCAAAGGAAAGAAAAATTGCAACAGTTTTTATTTATAGAACTGGATATTCAGCAATTTTAAATAAGTCATGATGAGTTCAGGTCATGCATTGAGCATGTTTGACAGTTCACAGCGGATGCATTGAGTCAATTCTTGACACACATTTCAGTCTTTTCAACAGATGAGACCATGTTAGCTTGTCGTAATGTATGTCAATGTTACAGGCGAAACATTTCAACAGCTTGAGTGTCATCACATCACAGTTCATTCCTGTAAGGTTTGTCATTGTTAAACCAGTCTTACATCTATTTAACATAGAATAACACACACTTTGACTGTCAAGCCTGTTGTATTAAGTCCAAAAGAAGAAGCTTAACTCTAGGTTTGTATACATCAGTACTGTGTTCTGGCTACATTCAGTAAACACCAGTATTTTTATCACCAGAATCCATAAACCATGAGAGCATGTTTTGCACAACTAATCAGCTACGTGGTGTTTATGCTGACCCAAATATTTGAGAGAAAGGAACAAAACACTTATATGTGCATGGAGTTGAGCAACATTATTGTCCTATTTATTACATCATTCGACTCAACAATGCATTTTCATTGAAAAAGTTGTTTTACTATATGGTCATTATCTCAACGCTGTATAAAGCACGATGGTAGGTGTTTTCTGTCCTTTTAGATGTAGGACAGTATCCTTTTGAAATAACCTGAAGAAAAAGTCCTGTTGAAGACACATAATTGAACATGCTTTGTCGTTGTGTGAACAACACATTTCTGCTTTTTCTCTCACGTCAGTCTCTCATTCAGTCCTTTGTGCTTGTGTTATAGATTACCAGAGGCTGATGACTGTGGCGGAGAGCATCACAGCCTTAATGTTCCCCTTCCAGTGGCAGCATGTGTACGTTCCCATCCTGCCCGCCTCTCTCCTCCACTTCCTGGATGCACCCGTGCCGTATCTCATGGGCCTACACTCCAATGGACAAGATGATCGGACCAAGTTAGAGCTCCCTCAGGAGGTAGACACCAAATTAATACACCAGTGTAACACACCATAAACCAGTTCAGTTACGTTCAGGGTTTTGGGTTTTTTTTTCAGCCTGCTGCTTAAGTTTTACATCTTTTAGAACTTTTTGAGTGGAAGGAATTACAGCAAATCTATGTCATTTGTTCACATAAGTCTATTTCCATGTTGACTGTTTCATTTACAAAGCTATACTGTCCATAACTAAGGCACTTGTTGGATTCTGCCTCCACTCACTTAGTGTTTGCTGTGTGTTTATATTGCAGTCTTTGAGTTTCCCTGTCAGTATTTCTCACCTTCAGCTGTGCAAATTTTTCTGAACTCATAAAATGTTTAAAGGAACATATAAGACAGATGCTTCAAAGGATCAATTATTTGGAGCTGGTTGGGATGTATGGTTGTGTTGTTGTAGTTACATGTGTTTTGTAAAACTCCTAAACATCACTGCTCATATGGGCTAAAAATAGACTCAACAGGAAGAAACTAATATTATAATGAAAGGTTTACTCAGAGGTTGTTGTTTTCACTGGAGCATGAGGAGTTTATCTGTTTTAAATCAAATTAAAATGAATTATTGTTCAAGCTAGAGCATATTAATCCTGTGTTATAACATGGTTGAAACTCTGTGGAACTATCCTGCTGCTCCAGTTATTTTGAAACTCTGCTGTTTTTAGTGTGCATAGTTTACGCTTTCAATATGTATGGGTGTTTAATTGTCAAATGTTGCTTGAGGTAAAACCAGCCCGTTTAATTTTTTAATTGTCTGTTCTGCTTCACATTTCTTTTCTCTCTCCGTCACTTCAGGAAAGTCTGACGGTCTGATTGAAACCACTGTACTATGAGTTCAGCACTGATTTCTTTGTAAATTCTAACCATTGTATTATCTACATTTGCCTGTCATCTTCCAGGCTAACTTGTGTTTCGTGGACATCGATAACCACTTCATTGAACTGCCAGAGGAGCTGCCTCAGTTTCCAAATAAACTAGAGTTCATCCAGGAAATCTCAGAAGTACTCATGTCCTTTGGATTGTCTCCAGAAGGAAACCTTCACTCTAGCGATAGCCAGGCCAAGTACCGGGGTTTCCGATCTGTTGATATGGTCTCAGACAAGCGCAACGGCAACCTGGCCTCGCCCCTGAACTCCTACCTGCTGAGGGAGAATGAAACCATTGCCAGACTTCAGGCTCTGGTGAAGAGGACAGGTGTCAGCCTGGAGAAGGTGAGAAGTGATGTAATCTTATCCATCACACTGGTGCTGCGTCTGGTGGTGGATGGTTAGCTTTACCAGTTTGTGTGAAAATGTTAGATGGTAATGCACATACAATCTATTTTTAATTTAAAAAGTACATTATTCTTTAACATACCAATGATAGTAACCAATGTGTATGGCATAACCTAAATGAACACCAATTTATTGGTTCATTAGCAGTTTCATCATTAGGTTGTTCATAGTCCTGGTGAGTTGAAATCAATTGAATCATCCACGTGTACTGTACATTAATATTAGTTTTTAATATTATACCTATGTCTACTTTTTTAGTTGTTGAAGTAACCAACAACAAACACAAGGGGGCTCCCTACCTACACTGTAGGACAGAAATATGTTTCAAGTACAGTACACCATTTAAAATGGAATGGACTGGACATGTAGTTGTCATTCCTGTGTCTTTTATTAATCCCTTGGTCAAGTGTCTGCATAGTTCAGACTTTACTTACTCTTTAGCGTCCGTTGAATTTGACAGTTTACTGAGTAGTACACACAGCAGCAGGACACCTACAATTCTAATTGGCATCCCTGTGTTTAGAAGAGGGTCAAAGACAAACAGATGCTAATGAGAAGATGACTCTCTATGGGCAGCCTAAGTAGCTTATTTACTGGTGGCCAGCATTAGCTTTCCATGAGTGGATTACTTATGGATTTCCAGTTACAAGGTCAGTCTCCTCAGATGATTATTCTTATCTGCACTATGTGAATTAAAGGGCTGAGGCAGTGACTAATTAGTTACCTAGGTCATATGATCTCATCTTGGACAGCAGATTTGGTTTCTTATGAAGTGTGGTGAGACTAGCCTGAGTTATTTTAACCCCTACTATCAGCATCTGTACAGCTGACTAACTAAAAATAGACACTGGCTGTTAGCTTGATGGTGGTTCTAAATCAAACCAGATGCCTCTGACTTCCTTTCCCATGACCTTGCCTCTTTGTCTGATATTTATCTCACATTTAACAGTCATATAAGGTAACATGAAAAATGCACAGCTCTTTTTCAACTGACGCGATGCTCATATCATTGGTTCCAATCTATGTTTTTGTTTATTTTTCTATTCTTCCTCTGTGTGTTTGCCTCCACATGAATTCCTCTGCATATCAGCTGGAGGTCAGAGAGGATGCCAGCAGCAATAAAGACCCACGGGTTCAATGTGATGAGGAGGAGCTAAAGATGCATCAGCTCAACATCCATGTGCGTGAGGTCTTTGCAAACCGCTTCACCCAGATGTTTGCAGATTATGAGGTGTTTGTCATCCAGCCGAGCCATGACAAGGAGTCTTGGTTCACAAACCGAGACCAAATGCAGAACTTTGACAAGGTAAAGGATAAAAGATAGCACACTAATGGCATATAACAACACTCGATCTGACCTTTCGCTGCAAAAATGTGTACCTGTGTCTGCAGGCCTCCTTCCTGTCTGATCAACCAGAGCCCTATCTGCCCTTCTTGTCCCGTTTCCTGGAGACGCAGATGTTTGCCTCTTTCATCGATGGTAAAATTCTCTGCCATGACGATGAAGAGAAGGAGCACACGCTCAGGGTGTTTGATGCCCGTGTGGATAAGATCCGCATGTTGAACGTCCGCACACCCACTCTACGCACCTCTATGTACCAGAAGTGCACCAATATTGAAGAATCAGGTAAACCGAAAGACCTTTCATTTGAAGTTTTGTTGTTTGTTTTTTTTTTTCTGTTTATAGGATGTATTATGAATGGATGATTCATTGAAGTGCTGTTTTAAAAATTTGAATATATTCTAACTAGATTCGCTGTGGCGACCCTGGGATGGAAAAAGCCAAAAGAAATCATCATCATTCAGATGTATTAATATGGATGTGCTCTTCATGACAGGTCCATATTGTTATGTACAGATACAGCCACCAAAAATAGATAAAAGAGCCTGGATATAATCTCTTGATTATATTTATATATTTGAGTATTAAAATAACTCAATACATTTTCCTTGGAATTCCTTCACTTATATCAAATCAGTGTTTTCCGGTGGCAGTTTTAAGGTGTGATGGTTGTCTTGGTTAACTTATTGGTAATTACTGTCTTGTTTTCAGACGACCTGCTTAAAAAGAGATATGAAAAAATGGATTTTGTTGCTCCTGCACCTTCTGTCATTGGGCTCAAGAACAACAAGATCCAACCTCGTAATACTTGCTTTTGTTATTATAAGCATCACTTGGTGGCGGTTCCCTGAATGTGTGCAGTGCATTAGGTTACCTCCACTCACTGAGGACTCATTGGATTTTTTTGCTTAATAAATTCCCATTGCAATTCAGTATTTGACACAGAAAACACATTTAAAGTAATTCTAGAAATGTGTGTAATCCTTTGCATTGCATTCATGTTATTTAACTAAATTGTGAAAATAATCATTCATAAGTAAAAGACACTGATCTGAAGGTGGTGATCTGATAACTGTCAGCATGCAGGTGAAGGGTTAATATTCTATGAGGAATCACTTTTCTATACGGTGAATTGCAGCTTTAGACTTCAGTCTTGTACTTTTTTTTTAGATCTTTAAATTTATTTCATGTTTTATTACATGGACTTTTTCAGATTTTTATTAAAGTAGTGGAGTGTTCCTCCGTCAAACAGTGTTAGTACACTACTGTGTGGGTGGGTTATCGATACTCAGAAAATCCCAGTCTAAGGCTGCATTCATCTGCTTTTTGTATTGTTTTGCCTGTTTAATGTATGCACTTGGGATGAAAGGATTTTTCAATTGGAATATTTTCTCTTTCTTCTGCGGTCAGTAGTTTACTGAAAGAGAAATGTTGTCTGGTAATCATTAAATTCACTTCTAGCTAAATGAATAGCAGCTTACAGACACTGGAGTGTTTGTCGTGACCAGATGATCCTTTTTAATTGTAAATCAAATTAGAACATGCACAATAATGCTTAATATGTATGATTCTGATGACCAAAATTAAAAGCATCATCAAATTAACAAAATGAGAATTGGGAGTGCAATCTGTAATAATTATTGTTTGTGTAACACTCTTTCATGTCCTCCACAGAGAAATCCATCGAGTTGAGAGTCCAGAAGATCGACCACACAGCCCTGCATCCACACCTATTAGACATGAAGATTGGACAAGGACGTTACGAGCAGGGCTTCTTCCCTCGACTGCAGTCTGACGTGCTCTCCACAGGACCGACCAGCAACAAGTGAATATATTTAAAGCCGCACTACAGTTATTGGCATAATTTATTTCAAATAAACCATTGTCGAGCCTTGACCACTGTTAATTCAATATTTCACATTAAACGTATGTTAAATTCCTATGCATAAATAAAAAGTTACAAAAAAAAGCGTATGTTAAATTCCATTCCAGATGGACAAAGAGGAGCGCTCCTGCCCAGTGGAGGAGAAGAGATCGGCAGAAACAGCATGCTGAGCACCTTTATTTAGACAATGACCAGAGGGAGGTGAGATGGTGCCCATAGTGTTTTTTTTTCTTTAAACTCTCTTACAGTTGAACTGCCTGAGCTTTGTTGCCTTTTATGTTTTGCATGATTCATTCTGTCTGCTTTATTTTAACTCTGCTTTTATCATCTTGTCTGCTCTCCCACTCCCTCCTTCTGACTCTTTGTTCACATGTTCTCTTCCTCCGCCCTCTCTTGCACTTGTGCACGCTCACTCTCAGCATGTAGAGTGTTTGTTTCCGGAGCTGCAGCTCCTGCTGTTTCTTGACTACTACTGGCTCTCGCAGTCCTTCAAGCCCTGTCTAAAGTCTGTGACTGTGGATGTGGTATGTGTTTGTTATCTGTGAGGCTTCAAGCTTCACGTTGAGACCACGTGATCTGTCCATCCATGTGGTCTTTACTTCCCCAAGTTTCCTCCACTTCCACAGGAGATCTGTCAAAGTATTTTAAGGTCATACAAGCTCTTCTTTTATATATAAATCCATAGGTACATTTTTCCACATTTCCACATTTTTACTGACTGCTCACAGACATTCATGTTATTATATAGCTGAGGTGAGAGATAGTTTAAACTAGTCATATTTATGATCCAATACTTCATGTTTTTTAGTTCTACAGGTAACATGCTCATTCTTGTTTTCCCACTCTGTTTTTTTAGAAGTACATCCAAGAAGCCAGAAACCTGGGCACAACCATCAGACAACCCAAACTGTCCAACCTGTCACCTTCTGTCATCGCTCAGACTAACTGGAAATTTGTTGAAGGGTTACTGAAGGAGTGCAGGAACAAGGTTTGCACGAAGTAGTTATTCATTGACAAATCACTTTAGATAGAAAGAAAAACACAGAAAAAATGTATGTAACAGTATAATTTATATTTTATGTTTACAGTATATGTATATGCATCCACTGCAGTCTGGTCGTCCTGGAAGGGGGATCCCCCCTCCTGTGGTCCCTTATCATGGTTTCTTTTTCCCCCCATTTGGGGTTTTTGAGTATTTCCTTGCCCTGGTGGGGAGTTCAGACCAGGGGATGTCGTCATCTGTGGGCCCTTTGAGACCAACTGTGTAACTAAGGGCTATACAAATAAACTTGATTAGATAGATAGATAGATAGATAGATGAAAGAATCGATTCTTGTTAGTTTGCTTCATTTTGACAAGAAACAAAATAAACATGTCGTGGATTTATCTGAATTGAGGAGTTCTTTACAGAACTGTAAACATCTCGTTGACTTTGAGTTTGTTTGTCCTGTTAAATAAAATGTGTGTCAGTCATTGTCATCAACATACATGGTAGAAAACATAGATGTATGCTTAGACAACAGAAGCTCAGTATAAACAAGTGGGACACAAGACAACTACAGTAAACCGCTGTGTATGTGTATGTGTTTTGGTTTTTTTATTGTCTCCCTGCAGACTAAACGTATGCTAGTAGAGAAAATGGGTCGAGAGGCAGTGGAGTTGGGTCACGGAGAGGTCAGCATCACCGGTGTGGAGGAGAACACCTTGATTGCCAGTCTCTGTGATCTACTGGAGAGGATCTGGAGTCACGGTCTGCAAATTAAACAGGTCAGGAATCACATAGATCCGCAGTTGCCTTCCTCAGACACTGAACACACTAGTTGAAGAGCAGCTAAATGGTACCCGTCACATTTCCATTTCAGGGTAAGTCTGCCTTGTGGTCCCATCTGTTGCACTACCAAGAGAGCAAAGAGAAGAAGACCGCCACTCCAGGTGGTTTGGGACCGCCAGGTTTTATTCATGACACAGAAAGACGTAAATCTGACGGCGGTGGGTCGGCCATGCCTCCTCTGAAGATATCTCTGATCCAGGACATGAGGTGAGGGTCTTCAATGCTGATTTCATTTATGAACAGAGGGAGAAACCTTCCACAAAGCTGCTTTAGAAATGTCCAATATGTCTGCCCTGCCAGGGAGAAGCCAGTTGGAATAAGACTGCCCCCCTGTGGAGGCTTTCACACAAACCAACTTCCAGTTTACTGTTTTTCAGGCACGACTCCAGAAACAAGATTGAACACTCACAAAAACTGCCTTTTTAAGGTTTCATTTTGCATTAGGTTTTGAAGCCTATCACTTCCTCTGACTGGACTTAAGATAAAGATCTTTTTTGTTTGGATTCATAATGAAATCAAATCCATTGGAATTGTTATACAGAGCATCTCGCCTAGGTTTGTTTATGCTATTGTTTTTTTCTATTTCCCATTAAATCATCAAGAACATATTGGGATCTAAAATGCATCTGTAAAAACCAATAACTGCACTTCAGTACTTATAAAAACTATTTATGTAGGTTAGTGAGAAAACAAACATCATATTTACAAAATCAAAAAGTGGTATTCAACAATTCGACCAACTATATATATGTGTGTGTGTGTGTGTGTGTGTGTGTATACACACACCAGTTAATCTCGGTGTAATTAATAATTTGCAAGTACTGTACAGTGTCGTGTTTGTATTGACCAATGAAAGATGGTAGGAAAAAATATGAGCAGATAATACAAGGCGTTTTAAACTAAATGATCAGATGTTAGAAAAATTACAAACTAGGCCTACATGTAATACACACTTGCTACAAATAAAGGTGTGTCCAGTTGTTGAGGTAAATGAATGTCCCAGTTAATTATTGGTCCAGTATTATACTCTTATGTACATGCCTTATCCACGAAACCCATTAACCACTGTCCAGTAACTACTATAGATTCTGCATTGTCACTGTTATTTTTAAGAAAGCATAGAATGATGTTGTTTGACTTGGGGAAAAGATGTATGACGTTGCCTAATTAGGGAGTGAAGTGATTACGTCTTAAACACTACAGATGTATACCTATAGTATATGTATATATATTTATATATACATATATGTCACACTAGATGTCTTACAGCCCCTTTGGGTGTGTGTTTGTTATTGTGGCACCTCTGTCATTGTGTGGAGGAGAGCCCGTGTGATGTGTCTGTAACTCAGGGTCCTGTGTTGCGTGAAGGAAACGCTGAGTGAGTCTGTGTAACAGCACGTTACTTCCAGCCTAATTACTCGGACCCCCGCCAGTCTGAGGAGGGGTCATCTCAGGGCAAAAACACAACATCTATAGTCTTTACTGATTGGCTGACAACCTCCACACTCGTGCCAGCGTCTGCTACCAGGACTGGAAACAGAAGCAACTATGAGCCTCCCTTAATAAATCTTAATAATTATTTTGTCCGATCAGGAAGTAAATGTTATTTCTGAAAATTATGTGTTGATCTTTATTTTCTGTTACATTTTTGTCTAAGAAATAAAATTATCTCTTGTACTATTATTTCTGAGTTACTGATGTATCATTGCTTACAGTAGATGTTTTCCCCAGTTTCCATGGCAATAATGAGCTGAGGAAACTGGGTTACTCCATGTGAGTGATTGTAGAGGGAGGGGGATGGAAGGTGGTGACATGAGGACCTCTTAAGAAAGCAGACAGAGCACATGTCACAGGTGGAGTGGAAGGGAATGTGTCTCGACATGGGAGACATGATAGTGGCTCCAAGCGATGACATGGGACTGACTCACGCACTCTGGGACTCTACTGTGGTGAAAATGCCACGACTGAAGAGGAATGAGATTTACTCCCTGCAGCAGGGATTTGGACCGGGAAATTCAGGATGTGAATATAATTATATTTATACAAAGTGTAATTATATTTGTACAAAGATGGAGGATACAAATCCAGGTTGTAGACTGTAAATGACTCATTATCGTATTAGTAAAGCTGTCATATCTGGAGCCTTTACGTGTCATTCATTCATTTCAGATAACACTGTTTGTGCAGGTACTTGGCAGGAGTTGGTATCTGCATTTTTGTAATCTCATGTTGGTTAATGACTTCAAAACAGTGAACTACAGTATTCTAACCGTGATAAGTTGAGATGACATCTAGTGAAAATGGGTGAAGTTAATCTTTGAAATCTCTTGTTTTATTTACAGACACATTCAGAACATTGGTGAAATCAAGACAGATGTGGGAAAGGCCAGGGCATGGGTCAGGCTCTCCATGGAGAAGAAGCTGCTGTCCCGACACCTAAAGCAGCTGCTCTCTGATCATGAGCTTACCAAGTGAGGAAACAACACTCGACGAGCAAATGCAAACCTTTTTCTCACCTGATATGGATGGGAACTGTGGTACAATTTATCGGTGGTTCATCTCTCAATCTTGACACAAATTGAACCTGACACTTCAGTTAGTGCCAATGCTTGGCTCAGATTATCTACTGATCACAGATTTAATTTTAAACCTCCAGAACTGGCCATGGACTGTTCAAGAATAGTTTCAAGAATATTTGATATTTAGAAGTGAAAATGTGAATTAAGTAGTACTCCTAAAACAGCACTGAGAATTAAGCTAAATGTCAAAATACTCCTACACCTCTAGTTCTCACTGAGAACTAAATAAACTGCCCTGACTTCATCTCTTCAAGTATTTTATTTCTTCTCGTTGGACGTGCAGAGCATTGCAACAGCAACTTATTGCACAATGTCATTCTCCTTTTTATTTATAACTGAGGTCATATGAGATCACATGAAGTGGTGCAATTCACCCTCTGGTACAATAACCTTGATTTAATTACCTCCACCAAGGAGGTTATGTATTCACTAGGGTTTGCCTGTCTGTCTGTTAGTAACAATGCAAAAAGTTATGGTCGGATTTCAAATTTCCAACATGGGACAAAACACTCATGATTAGATTTGGAGGGTGATCCAGGTCATCGTCTGCATCCAGGAATATTTTATGACATTTTCATTTGAATAACCTCTCAGCTGGCATGTCTGTTTGTGCACATGTCATTTGGACACCATGTCAGTTTGTCCCTATTATTGAGCTGTTGCTAGGTTACCCACGTCAACTGACTTTGTCATTTTCTCATTTATTAAAATGTGTCAAAACAAATACCAAACTCTGCAAAGGTCAGGAAAGTTATAATGAATTAAATGTAAATATAATAAAATGTCTAATAAATACACAATGAGTCTAAATATAGTTATTGTTTCAGTGTTTGTCACGTTATACATAACAGAATTGTTTTCATCTTTCATTTTTTTCTTCTGCTTGTGAAAGAATGTCACTCATGAAATGAACATCACATGTATTCTACATATTTATAATACATGAATTCCTCTGAAATTGCAAAGCATCCTACTGAAGTCTACCACCACATAAATAATTAACAGAGTTGTTCATAATTGATGTCTCGTGTTGAAATGGGTCAGGGGCTGCCTGTCTGCCTTTAAATGACCTTACATTGTTATGTCTCCTCCTTGATACCGAACTTTGTACATTACACAACATGTCATCTGTTTACAGTGCAAACAGGCTTCACGACTGTGTGTATACTCAATCACTGCACTGTTTAAAATCATCTTATTAACACAGAGAATCTATCATTGTGTTTTCTTTGTTGCAGAAAACTATATAAGCGTTATGCCTTCCTGCGCTGCGATGATGAGAAAGAGCAGTTTCTCTACCACCTTCTGTCCTTTAACGCTGTGGACTACTTCTGCTTCACCAATGTCTTCACCACCATCAGTGAGAGACCCTTCTGCTTCACAGCAACAGTTATTTTTAAAATTATTTTAATTCAGCGACTCACATTTTTATACCTGTCTGCCAGTGATCCCGTACCATGTGGTGGTTGTCCCCAGTAAAAAACTGGGCGGGTCCATGTTTACAGCCAACCCCTGGGTGTGTGTTTCTGGTGAACTGGCTGAGACTGGGGTTCTGCAGGTCCCACGAAATACTCTGGAGATCACTTTTGAGGTTGGTGGTAATGAAGACTGACGGATAATTGTATTTTTCCCCCAAAATGTGGTGTTGATTTGCTGCCACGGTAACAAGGAGTAAACAAGTGAACTTACAGGACATGAAACAGAAATCAGGTTATGGTATGAAGAGAGCAGTGTCGTAATGGTTATGGTAACCTTTCGTTAGTTAGACCATAGACAATGGAATTTTTTTGCTTGTGTTTTTCTTCCAGATTTAGAGTTAGGGTATACATGTTGGGCGCCTTGTTGATGAGTCAAAACCTTACATGAAGGCTGAGTTGTTTTTCTTTCTCAGTGCCAGAACCTGGGCAAGTTGACCACTGTGCAGATGGGTCACGATAACACAGGGCTCTATGCTAAGTGGCTTGTGGAGTGTGTTATAGTCCGCAATGAGATCACAGGACACACATATAAGTAAGGCACTCTTTTCATAGAAGTTTACCCTTAATCTTGAGAACCAGTTCATTACAAAAACACCACACTAATGTTTCTTTTGGTAGGTTTCCATGCGGCCGGTGGTTGGGGAAAGGTGTGGACGATGGCAGTCTGGAAAGGATCCTTGTTGGAGAGCTGATGACTCCCAGCACTGAGAACGATGAAAGGATGTGCCGCACGCCTCCAATGCAACAGTCCCCGGGAATGATGAGGCGCTTCGTCACCATCTCACCAAACAGCAAACCAAGTGAGTTATTCACCTGCATGACCACAACATCACCAATTAATCATGGGATGCTTTGATGTTTTGCTCTGTTCTGATATTGGTCTCTTTGCTCAAGTCTAAATTTACAACATATATATAAGAAAGGCATGGGCTTCTATAGTTCTTTGGTATTTTTTGTTTCGCTGACATAGTAAACCTTCGTTCTGCTTTTGGAAAACTGAAATGCATATATAAGAAAAGAAATAGGAAACATTTTGAGATTGGATTTTAACTCTCAGTTCAGCTCAATGTCTCTTTGTCTTTTTTTTCCCTTTTTGTTCTCATCCAGAGTTAAACACGGGTCAGATCCAGGAGGGAGTGGGAGAAGCCATCAATGGGATTGTGAAGCATTTCCACAAGCCGGAAAAGGAGGTGAGAGACAGCAGTCTAGACAGGCTCCAACATGTAGCTCTATTATTTATCGGAAGCCAGAAAGGGCCGCTTTCACCTCTGGTGGTCCATCAGTCACTCCACACTCTATGCTGAAATTAGGATACAAGAAACTCATCACGGTGATTCTTTTTTTCATATGATGTAGTAGACCTGTAGTTGTAGCAGTTAGATCATTCTTTGTAACTTTGTTTTGTATTTTCACTTCTAATAGCATGTTGTGTTGCACTTGTAGAAATTCTTAATGTAAATGTTCTCTTTACAACATTACAAACAAGATGATTTCAGATGTATCAGAATCACCATTACTAAAACAGATAGCCTATGTATAAAGAATGTTGCTTGATAAAAGTGCCAATAAATATCCTTTATAAACCCCTATAATATTTTATTATTACTGCAAATTATAATTGCAAGCCATTAAATAGATTTTTTTTTTTATTGTTTCATATGTCAGTCAAAACAGAATTCAACAATTAACTGTGGCTTTAAAATACAAAGGATTTTTACAGGGAAATCCCCTCCAGTCCACACCCACCTCTACAACGACAGGACTGAAGTACAGTAGTGCAGCAACAAGACATTCACCATTAAATGTAAACTTGAAATAAAACATTGGTTAGTTTGGACTTAAATGGGTTGGTTTTAACTCGTATGTCTCTATTCCTTTTAGTCCAAACGTATTTTATTTTGAAGTAAGTGCCGTAGTGATGTACACATGAAGATGAACATCACTAAATAACAGTATTTGTTGTGTTTTCTCAGAGAGGCAGTCTGACCCTTCTCCTGTGTGGAGAGTACGGCCTGGTCTGGGCTCTGGAGCAGGTGTTCCAACATGGCTTCAAATCACCCCGTCTCTTTAAAAATGTCTTCATCTGGGACTTCCTAGGTGAAAATTTTATGTTCCCCTCTATTAGTTCCTCTCATTTTATTAATACATGCATGAATGTGAAACGTGAGTTGAGTGTAGTTGTTTTCATTTTTACTTGACAATGAGCTACTTTTGACATCGGACACTGGTGTATTTGACTGCTAACATTACTATATGTTTCATATAAAGATTTTAAGATCAATATAGAATATAAAAGACTTACATTACTGGTGCTTCAACAGAAAAGTCTCAAGTGTACTTTGAGAGTGCAGAGCAGCGGGAGGTGACCCCAGATGAAAACTGGCAGACCAGAGTGCGTCACTTCTGTCGCTTCATGCGCGCTATCAACAACACATCCAGAAACATTGGCAAAGATGGGAAGTTCCAGATGCTCGTCTGTCTGGGTGCAAGGTATGCAAGCAATCAATACTCAACATTCCTGGTGGCATAGAAATACGAGCTGTACCTTTTTGCTATGAAAAAAATATACACATTAATGTTACCATGTTTAATTTTTTGTTGTGAACTTAAAGGTAAGGTTAGGCTACTGAAAAGTGTAACCTTTGAGCATATTTTGGATATTTGTGAAACGTTTCAGGATAGTGATGGAAACACACATTCAGATTCTGTTGTCCAGGCAGAGCATCCACACTCCACTGTCATTGATTGTTAAGACACTGAAACCACTACAGCGCAGTGTGACCCTGCATCCTGACCTGTAGGCAGGACAGTGAACATGATCACCCCTTTGAGGATTCTGGAAGAATCAGATATTTTAATGGTTTCCTTAAGTTGGAGCATATGCGCCTGACAATTGAATGAATATTGACATTTAGCTAGAATTTGAATACAGCTGTATTTTTGCACTTCCGCCGTGTAAAGCACAGTCTTACTGATACAGTCCATTTCTCTATTAATCTTCAAAACTTTGACAAACTAGTAATTTATCTAAGTTTTTGGAAGTTGTCGCTTTCAACATTTTTGGAGTGCGGTGCATTAGTAAAATTTGAAGAACATTTTGAAGTCATCTTGACTTTTTAATCAGAATCAGTTTTGTAGCCAAGTGTACAGGCACACTGAGAATAGAGAGAAAACACAGCAAAAGTAAACCTACAATACCAAATAATATTGAACAAAAAGTAAATGTATGATCTATTTATATCATAGAATGACTCAGTTATACTGTAGGAAGTGACATGTATAAAATTTGTTAAAGTAACAAGAGGTGTATCATACATGAACAACTAAAGAATGTGCCACTGAAATTGGAATGCAATAAAAAGTGTCAATTCTGGGTTATTGATGGTACAGTTGAGTTGGTGTTTTTGTATCATGGGACATTCTGCTGTGACTCAATTGAGGATATTTCCTGATATGAAACTGAGATATACACACACTACACTATAATGGTGTATGTTGAAAGAGCATGTCTGCTTCTTTTAGGGACCATTTGCTGCATCACTGGATTGCGCTGCTTGCAGACTCTCCAATCACAACTCAAATGTACGAGGACGCCGCACTGATAAAGGACCGGTCATTGGTAAACTCTCTGATCCGAGTACTACAGACTTTGCAAGAGTTCAACATCACCCTGGAGGCTTCACTCGTCAAAGGTGTTGGCATTTAAACCAAACCAACTTCCCACCAGTTGTACCTGACCACGAAGACCACCAGGGACCACTATAAAGATAAAATGAACCTTTTTTATGCAGGAACAGACTTGAACAAAGGACATTTTCTGGCTTATATTAAAGCTACTGTTACATTTGCCATATATTAAGTGCAATGAGCCTTTCAAGATATGTTGATATTTTTATCCTGAATGACGTGGCCATTAGATGTTATAATATGTTTTCTATTATGAACCATGATTTTCACCTACTTGACCTACTTGTGCTATAATGTTTTATTGAAAGCTAAATATTTTCATTGTTATCGTGAACAGCTGACAATGGCTATATTTAAGGGAAAGCGTGGATCAAAACTGTTAATATATTTTCAGAGAAAGACAGTATTATTTTGTTAAATCGGTCAAGTTGCTTGCTCTGTTGTCAACTCAGATTCCAATGTCATATTGCAGAGCTTAAAGCAAATGATGTAGAAGTATGCTTTATAAGTATGTGTATGACGGGGGTTTGTAGTGTAAAAGAGGATTCACAGACAAACATAGGAATAAAAAAACCTGTTACATTAGGGCCTTTCCCTGAGAACTGTACATGTATGCAAATCTTACACATGAAATACCTTCAGCAGTGATAAGGATCTTTGATGCATGATTATGAGACTTTGCAGTTAAAACCTGCATCCAGAGATGGACAGTACATTCATTTGGATAGAAAGTTCTCCAAGTCACAGATTTGTGTTCCAAACACAAGTCCTCTCAAATACACTTGACCCAGCTTTTTGTGCTAAGTGGATCACAATGACAACCTTCATGTAAATACCTCCAACCAGCCATTTTCCCCTGATCCCACACTGAGCTCTCACACTACATCCCTGAAAAATACTGTCTTTGTAGACTCAGCGTTAAAAAACAGGATGATTTCCTGCTTTTCTTGCGTGAAGCAAAGATTGCATTTTCCCCTTCCTGATTTTGTCATCGTTTCTTGCTATGCAATATCTACAAAACAAAATTTAACCCATGATAAACTGTATACCAGGGCTCTTGAGGTATTACATGGCCCTCCTCTGTTACATTGAATTTTAATGTGCAGAACAAGAGATTCGGTATGTGAAGGACTTCTTTTCTGTGCCAATGTCTGGAATGACTGTGTTGTACTCATCTGTGTACGATCCACACATGAGCATCTTGGAAGATATCTATTTTTGTTTTCCAATACCGTTGTACATTTATTGACATAGCTGTGTAATGTAGTGTTTACTAAGTGTACAGTGTAAAAATATAAGAATAAAGCATCTGTAATGTATAAAACTGGAATTATTTGTGCTGAGTTAATCAGTTATCAGTGAAGTAGTAGATAAAGGTAGTGCAGGACAATTCCCTACGATGCTGCTATACTTGTATATACTGTATAGGGTGAAGGCTTGTGTCAGTAGCTGACTCAGATGTATCTGAAAAAACTCAATACTGACATCATTCCTTCACAGCAGGGTCGGTGAAATTGACTTACATTTGAGAGGTCAAATAGTGACATGTCTTTTCAGAAACAACACATAATGCCCTTAAAACGGGTTACCTAGCAACAGATAAATAAAAGGTCCATGTTGACATGGTGTCAAATGTTATGCACAACACAGCACAAACACAAACGACCCCATAATCACCTTTGCAGAGGCAATAATACATTTATTGTTAAACTGTACTAAACTTAAATTTGACAATCTTCAACATCACTGCCAATAAATTGCATCATAATGTGTTTTAGTTATTTACTTCTAAAGACAACACAATACTTGAGCACATTTAATTTTTCAAGTTTTGTTTTTTTTTAAGTTTAAGTAAACATGTACGTACAATAAAGTTGAGTTTATTTATTTTTTTATCACGTAGGCTTATTTTTAGAAGCCAAATCACTATTTTAATGCTGCGGGTCGACGTGCTTTCTCAGCTGAGAAAATGTAAACAAACGCGTTCGCGCCATGTCAAAAGCTGTTTTTCTTTGAAGCTTTTAGCCGAGTGCATTATGGGACTTGGTGTTCAAAACGGGGTCCTTTACCACACCGACCTAAGAGAGAGATGGTGCTCTTTTACTCCTTTTCCCATCATTCAACTTTTCCGAGGCGTGCGCAAACGTAACAGTGATTGGTTTAACCACTGTTCAAACTGGACGGCTACACTCCTTATATGGTCATTTTACTATCGGGCCCTTTCATTCCTGCTTTTTATGCTAATGTTATTCTAATACCCAGCTGTATGCAGTAGTAGTAAGAGCATGCGCAGTGTGTGTAAAGAATACGGCGAAGATTCAAAGTTTTTGTTCAGTAAGTACTCTCTTATTTTGTTGCGCAAAATGTACATTAGTAAAAAGTTACTTAAGGCGTTTTTACATAAAGTGACCAACGGTACTGCAGTTTACCCATAACCTGACGTTTGCGTTTCGGTCGTTGCGGGCAGATGTACAAAGACAAGCCGACTCGACAATGGGATAACGTGGAAGTGAACGAGAGCGTGGCGTGGTGGCGTTAGCAGAACGGGCTAGCTAGCATGCTAAAAGCTAACAACAATGAGCCATATTTGGCGCTCTTAACGGCAAAAGTTCGTATTTAAAGGGAAGGGTGCGTTCATTCCAACTTTCCCGATTTTAATAAATATTGACAACATGGCTGTATGTTCGCAAGGGGAAAACGTGTGATAAGGAACTAACCAGCCCATGTTACATAAAATTCAACGAATAGCCCGGTAGCTTTTTGTTTCTTCAGTTCAGAAAGCGCTGCTGCCCGCTATTTGTTTCGACTTACGAGCGTAAGCGGCAAAGTCGCCCGAAACAAACGTTTAACGTGAACCATTTTAGTGTCGTCACGATATAAAATGTCTTCGTTTTTCCATGCGCTGTCAAGTGTTTAGTAAAGTACGATAATTTGTTGATAGAACGCCTGTGTGTGCGGACGCTGCAGCGCCGTTACTGAAAGTAAACCGTGCGATGCGAGTCAAACTTTCGAGTTGGCGTCATGTGTCGCAGCTGGTCGGGAACACCGATTTAAAAAACAATAAGTATAGCATTAACCGTACCGAGTCACATCGCAGGATGTTGTGTTTTAATGAGTTGATCGATCTTCCCGCTACTTAACGTTTTAGGGATTTCGACGGCGTCTCTTTTATGAAATAATAAAATTACTCGATTGTTTGTGCACTTTTGTGTTGAAATCGTTTTTCGCTCAAACGTCTAAATTTCAACACAATTCATACATGTTCAAATTATAGGTCAAGTACTAGGTATTGCGTGTGTGTATATATATTGGCACCGCCCCCTTTCAGTAGGAAGAACGGCGAACTGTCTGCACACGCATCCACGGTGCTCATTACGGACCCGCAAACAATTACCGGCTCTGCATCTTTTCAGGTTTGTGCTATTACACCGACATCAGACTATGTTTGGCTTCCACAAGTCAAAGATATACCGGAGTAACGATGGATGCTGCATCTGCAAGACCAAGTCCTCCAGTTCACGCTTCACAGACAGCAGTCGATATGAAGAAACGTTCAGGCTCTGCTTTGGGTAAAACCACAGATTCTGTCATAGTGTGGTGGTGTGCGTGTGATGGAGATTCAGCACCTGCAGGTATATGAAATAGCTGCACTTGTCTGATGCATGTGCGTGTATTACTTTTGTAAAGGCTGTCAGAGGACCGTGTTGGAGACATTTGCAATGCCTGTGTGTTATTGGTGAAGAGGTGGAAGAAACTGCCTCATGGATCCAAAAAGAACTGGAACCATGTAAGTTATTTTTGCTCGGGGTAATAACATGCTGTGTTATTGTGTCAAATTGACTTTTTTTTTGTTGTTATTGATATTTTGCACAGGTGGTAGATGCCAGAGCTGGGCCAGGTTTCAAAATGACAAAGCCCAAAAAGATCAAGAACGGTGATGCAAAGAAGAAAAGCAAGCTAAAGAAGCTGCACAAGTTCAAGAGACAAAGTAAGTTTGTGTCGAGAAACTGGATCTGCATCAGTAACGCATGCAAATTAAACACTAGTATTGTGGATCATATTAGATTACATATATATGAAACAGAACAGCAATATCTTTGTGTCTGGGAAAATCAGATTTCTTATGAAACTTGTATTTATTTATGTGGAACAGACTCGGACGCCCACAGCACGACCTCCAGTGTGTCTCCGGCTCAGTCTCCCAGTTACAGCAACCAGTCAGATGATGGTTCAGACATCGAGTCCAAACAACGGCGTTCGTCTCCCTCCATCTTCTCATTTTTGGACCGCTCCTACTGGAAAAGGTAAGTCACCACACGTGTGATAAAGCAGTGGGCTCCTGGCTCCTATTAGTTGATTATTAACTCAAATTTCCAATTTAGGCAAAAGGTCTGCTGTGGGATCATCTACAAGGGTCGCTTTGGAGAGGTGATCATTGACCCTCGACTTTTCAAGCCTTGCTGCAGTTCCAAAAAACAGAAGACACTGGTATCCACACAGGTGTCCACACACCTTCCAGAAAAGCTTCCTCCACAGCTCCCACAAGACATCAAAGAAACCTGGTGATGGCTTTTGTTGTATCCCCCTGTAGGGTTATCCACGGCATCCACCTGGATTTGTCTCCAGTGGCAGACCTACCTTACTTTTTTCACTTCCCTTTATTAGATGGTTTAGTAAAAAAATCTTTTCTATGTATTGTTCCTTTTTTATCAGGATATTTTTACTTTCGTGTAGTTGATTTTTTTTTTTTTTAAGAAAGCAAAAAGTAAAAAAAAACTTCTTATGGGCATTAGCGTTATTTATAGGATGAGGAGGAAAAATACTGTTGAGATTCGGTTTCTACACTTTTTTTTTTTACATTTTTCTAGTAAGTGATTTGAGTTTTGTAAATATTTCGTGAGTTTTTTAATACATATCAAGACTGTTCTATTTTTATTTTTTGTTAATTTGTCATAATATAAGTGCTGATGAGCGACACCAGCTTTTTCTAATACCAGCTCTTTGTGTGTTGGAGTGACTCTTCAACATGTTGCTGCAATGTGTTTTGTCCCGATCGTTTGCTCCATATGTTTAAATGCGTGAATCTGTAGGTATTTTAGTAACACAAAGGGCTAATGCTGACACCAGGGATCTTTAGTACAGTAGTTTGATCTCATTGAGCTTTTAACGTGTGTATGAATAACAGTGCATAATTGCTAACCTTCTGCAGTCGAAGCGTGTCACCAGTTTGAAACACTCCACTGAAATTGTGCACACCATCCAGACCATGCATGCAGTACATTCCCCTGCCTTTTGGAATAACAGAAGTGATTATTTATTTCTTTTGTACAGCTTCCAATGAAATAACAGTGCATGTTGTAAAGCAAAATGTTTTTTTAAAAATGGATTTTGTAAATACTGTGTTTTGGTACATCAAAACCTTTTGAATTACAGGAATGGAAAACCACTACTTCTGTAAAACTGTTTCTGAAAGGTGCTGAAAACATGAGCTTTTTATACTAAGCCAGTTTGTATCTTGTTCTCCAAGTTTTTATCTCATCGTCACATCTCATTTCCTCAAGCTGTTTTTTTTTTTAATTTTGTTTTTGCATACGGACAAAGCTGTAACCTATACTCTTTAATAAGTACAAAACACTGTGCAAAGTGCAGGGAAAGAAGTTGCTTCTTGTGAGCATCAGGGTCTTAGTGAACAGTCGTCTTTCCTAGTCTATTATAGTCACAAACTGATTATACACAGAAACGTTGCTGGTGAAAACATGTTTGTCATTGATGTGATTAATCCTAAGAAGCAATTGTCCGTTCAAACTATGCAGACACATTGAATGTGGGAAGTACTCTGGGCTCTTTCACTTTTGCTTTAACAGCAGGAAGTGTTAGTTTCTGATGAACCAAAACAAATTTGGCTTGGAAAAAGCTTCAATTATTTCAGCAATATATTTTTTTAATACATTTTCTTAGTCACAATTCATAACTCAAGATGTCATATTTGCAAATAATGCTCAAATTGCACTTAGCCACAGTGCATAACCTCTCAAATTAATACCGGGGTGACAATGTTTGCTTTTATTTTTTATTTTTTTTTACGGGTAAATATTGTGACAGGTCTCAAACTCATGAATTGTCAGAGGAGGCTGAATTGTCAGAAGTTGCTGAATATGTAACCTTTTCTGCGGCAGGGTAGAGTGCTTAAACACCTTCTGTGATTATGGAAGGAATATCCTTTCCTTTTTAAGCTGGAAAATAAGCTTATATTTTGTCCTTAGGGAGTTGCCATATTGTTTTTGCGAGGTACATTTTGGGATGTGAGATGTGCCTTAATGACTTACCTGACTTTTCAGTATGAACCCATGTAATTTATATTTATTTATTACAAAGCTTTTTTTTTCTTCTTCCTTTTTTTTAACTGAAATTTTGATAACTGGTGTGGAGCCTTTCAGAAAGTCTGTTTTAATTTTGTGCACTTCCTTTGAACATGCAATGTAGATGTTTTTGAATGCTCTTTTTTTGTATACTGTACCACAAAGTAGATCTGTACTGTAATAAAATGACAAAAATAAATACCTGAGCTATTGTTGTCTTTACCACTAGATGGCGGGCGTGATTTAGGTAACGGGACTAGTATAGAGTTAAAACCAGGCAAGTCTGGATGCAGTTCACTTTCTGGTTAGAACAGTTGTAGTAGTTTTCGCCAATGATCTGATTCAGTAAACTGCATTATTTGCAATTGTTTTTATTGTTGGGGCCTGTAACATTACAGGTCCCAACAATACACCCCCCCCCAAAAAAAAAAGTTATTAAAATGTTTACATGTCATGATTATATTATATATTGGTAACATACAACTCATTCAGATTTGTATATAATAGCTTTTCTGAATAATTCAAATTATATGTATATACAGGAAGTAGTTCTTAACTGGTGATTTGTGGGGCATTGAAAAATAATGGTGCTCTTGAATAATAATTGAAATTAAAAAATATAATTTAAAAAAAGTCAAAGCATAAGGAAAAATAAATGACATTGAATTGTGGAAACTTGCATGCTGGACTGGTGGTTTTTTTGAGGATTCTGATTGGATGAGAGGCACCATATAGTGTTTGAATTATTATTCAAGTACTAAAACAAAAGCTATTAGGGTAAATACTGAGTCATAAATTACCTACGTATAATTATTTGACATTTAAACATTCTAATAGTGCAGATCATCATCATGCACAATTTCTATTAATATACACAGTCGCCCATAAAGTTGGAGTAAAACATTTTAGTCTCACATGAAGTGATGGTCCCAGTGTGATTTGTTCTTGAAATATCAAGTGTAAGCGGGACACAGTATCACTGTACTTGGTCAGAGATTATTACTGATGCATCTAAAGAGAAGAGAAAAAAAATTATTTCACCTTTGTTGAGCAATAGGGTACATACAATTTTTATGAGAATTGTAGATTTTAGAAAGGCTACAATGGCTGAAAACTAAAAACTAACTGTATTTAAAGCAATCCACATCTGACACAAGTTTTAGAGTTTGACAAACTTGTTATCCTAGTGTCAACTGTCATTGAAAATAAAAAATAGTTAATACTGGTCTCACATTAAACACTATAATGTCTTACATGTAAATGCATATAGTAGAACTCATGTAAGGTATACAGTACATACACAAACATCACTATTTAGAGATTGCAGTTGTCAATGGTATCAAAACTAAATATATATATATATATATATGTATGCAAAATACAGAATAAACAAAACTTGTGCAGACAGTTATCGTAATAATCCTTATAATGTTTTACTGCTATGTTTCTTCATAAACATAACAGTAAAACCAGTGCATTTCAGGAGTAATATTGCTGTTCCCTCCTGACATAAACTATTTCATGGAAAACAGGATCTTCTTCAAAATATTATCTGTACTTGACAATACATGAACTTGTCAGGTTCTTACGAGTTTTCAGCTCATCAGCACTTCTGCCAGTTGCTTTGCAGTTGGTAAGAGAACACTTCAGCTACGAGGCTGAAAATCCCTCAAATAACATAAATTAAAAACATGGCGATATAAAAATATCTATACGTTTTTATATCGCATTATAAATACAACGTGATTCAGTTTTGAAAAGTATTGGCGTTCGACTCTGTCACTAATTTTGAAATATCGTGTGTTGCCTAGCAACCAAAATGTTGAGTTTACCGCTCTACTAGTTAGCTAAGATGGCAATTAGTCAACTATAGTCTGTTTAATCCACTTTCACGGTTTGTGTCTTCGGTCTGTTTGTATTAAAGCAGTGTGTTGAGTGTTTTTAACGGACACTTAAAGTGACGTTCAGCAAGTCGAGCCTTTAACGATAATCGGCACAGGTCAAGTTAACGTTCACTTCTAAAATGTTTCTGGTAAAAGCTTTCACCATAAAAGTCTGTTTTGGCTGCGGATAAGTCGTAACGTCTTACTTGAATCTGCGTTTTTCCGGTTGTTGGCCGGTTATCAGACCGACTTTACGCAGCTCCGCTTCAAAGGTCCCCCCCCCCCGCTCACGTGTACGCGCACGCACGCTCCCATTCTCGCCCTCAAACACACACACACACACACACACACACACACACGCAGGACTTCCACACACTCACTTACTCAATCCTTTCTCTTTTCAAAAGCCCCTTGTGAGGCAGATTGACAGGCGAGAATGAAAATGAGGCGGACGCTCGGTCGCGACTCCAGTGCGTACGCGTCCTTTTGAGCAGACCTCTAAACTTGGATCATATCACCATGGGAGCTATTTGGGCTGCAAGGGACTTTTGTTTGTTTTTGCTCTTGTTAAATAGTCGCCAAAGCGCTGCGCTTCCAGAGATTCGAGGTGGGACTGTAGTGCGTGTGAGCCTGTTTGCGTGTTTTCCAGCCGTGTGGGGACTGCGACTTTACGCACGCTTTGAGGAGTGCGCTCTTGTTGTTTCCCCCCATTAGTGACTTTTTAAATTTTTTTCATTAATTTCCTGCATCTCTTTTTTTGTTGTTGTTGTTAATGGCGTTAATACTGCAACGGCGTGCACGCGTGTGCACGTAAAAGTTCCTCGTACGAGTGAAGTTTTATGCGTAACTTTTTTTTTTTTCAATTTTGCTTAGATTATACTTATTTTTATTCCAATTATCTCTGGGCTCTTTTATTATTTATACTTTATGCACTTTATATTTTTTAGTAGCCCAAATCTTTTCCTTTTTGCCCTTTTACTTGTAATCGTAAATCGGACGTAAATGTTAATCAGTTGTGAGCGGGGAGCGACTGGGCTGGAGTCCGTGTTGTGCTGCTCACCCTAACGTGTGAGACGTGTGTGTATTTGTGCAGATCCCTGCGCAGAGGGGAGTGATGGCTGTCACATCGATGCTATTTGTCAGACTACCCAAGGCTCCTACAAGTGCACGTGCAAAGCAGGCTTTAAAGGAGATGGGAAACACTGTGAAGGTAACTGTGGCTCTCGGTTCATCAGTCGACAATGGTGTCAACACACATTATTATAGACGCGGGCTGATGGTAAAACAAACCAAAAACAGAAGTAAGATGTTCTATAAGATATGGCAACCATTTTTTAAACTACATGGAAAATTTGCCAGCACACCACAATGGTTCGGCTCTATATAGAAAGATTAGTAAGACTTAGGAGGTCAGAGGTCAAGATATGTCTATGTGTGAGTCCTGCGGTTCACTTATTTTTTAAGTGTTTTTTTTGTCTTGTCTTTTTTGTTTTGTCTGTTGTTTCTGATCCTGCCACTGTGGGTCAGGAATGACAGTCTATGAATGTAACTAATATTGTCTAATGTCTAGTGAAAAACCAAAATGAAATTTTAAAAAAGAAAGAAAGAAAACGTGAGATGAGTTTTAACACCAATTAATAACCTACATGTGCAGTTTTATTGTCACTTTTTAAAAGTAAATTTAAATATTAATCCCTGTGTTAAATTGTGTTAAATTTTGTTCATTTATTCAGCTGTGACGTCTATATATTTGCTTGTTTGTTTGTTTGCTTTTTATTTCCCAGACACTGATGAATGTGACTTGGAGTACAATGGAGGCTGCGTCCACGAATGCAACAATATTCCTGGCAATTACCGCTGCACTTGTCATGATGGCTTCAACTTGGCACATGACGGACACAACTGTCTGGGTAAGACACACCTGAACCTTCTGAGTCAATACACTCCTGACAGACAGACAGCCTGGTCGTCAGCTGTGGGCTGTATGTGAAGTTTCTCACATTGCCTCATTCCGCGGCGTCTTCAGCCCTGTTTGGTTCAAAAACCTTTATGACACACCCCAATCCCAAACCGTTCTGGTTTAATTCACATGATGATTCAAAAAAGACGGATAAATATTTACTCCCAAGTTGGATGGGGAAGAAGCGTTTGTTTACGCTTACACTGTTCCCAAACCACAAAACAGCCCAGTTTGATCAACACCAGTTAAAAGCTGATTTGGGAGATTTTGTAAACACCACTGATGAATCTGCCGTGTTGTAGATGTGGATGAATGCAAGTTCAACAACGGTGGGTGCCAGCATACTTGTGTTAACGCCATGGGCAGCTACGAGTGCCGCTGCAAAGAGGGCTTCTTCCTCAGTGACAACCAGCACACATGCATCCATCGATCAGTGGGTGAGTGTCCTCTTATTCCTATGTGTCTCTTACTGTATATCAGTCCTTCTAAAATGGTGGGGTTGAGCCCTTTTTTGGGAGGAGGCGCGTGACCCCTGGGAACATGTTTTGTTTTTATCGCATTATAATAAAGTGTAATGTCACATCCACTGCAGTATTGTATTAGCTCTATGATGTAGGTGTCTTATACACCCACCATGTATATTTAACAGAGATGAAAAGAAAGACAGATAATGAGACAAACCAAAGTCTCCACCAAGTTAAGACCAGGAACCATGATGAAGCAGTATGTAGCGCTCGGCTTCACTGTGACTATGGTGGGAGATCAGGAAAGACGGGTGGACAGCCAAATAAATGAAGGTGTCACTGAAAGACATTACACCCCAAATCACACTTGAGTATTTTGGGTGTAAACATGGTGAATATTGTCAACAATCATCCTGTGTGAACGCTGCGTCAGTAAACCGGCAAACGTGTTAGCATCATAGAAGACCAAAACAAACCCACATCATAGTAGAGGACCTACTTATAAAGGCTCTTATTACACATTTATAGACAAAATATATCATACAGTTGCACCAAATGCTTTCTTCGTCCTGGGAGTGGGGTTGGGGGGTTGGGGGGACAGAAAATAACTGAGATGCAGTTCTGTATGGGAACAGCATATATGTGTGCCAGTGTGGAAGGTGAAAATGTAGACTTTTTTTTTCACAAGAGTCTGATAAACATTTGTGTCTATTTGTGTGTGATGTGTTTACAGTCCTATTTGCTTTTGTTTAGCTGGGGAGGGACCAAATCGCATCGGCTTTTCAATGATCCACATACAAATCTGAGATTGATGACACAATGAGGGGTGACAGTTTCAAGATGGTTTCTGTCTCTGAGGCTTTTATCCGCAGCAGCAACACGCTGTGGGAAAAGGACGGCCCAGACTCACACAACAAAATAAGTTAATAACTGCAACACCGCGGTTTATGTGGTCTGTGTCACAGATTATTGTGAAGTGCCTTTGTTTTGTGATCTTGACTGAACCGAGATACAAGTGTTTTCCATCGCATCAGATCTCGACAGCCCTTTTAAATCCTGTGGACCGAACCACTCAGCTGTGACTCATCTGTATCAATGGACAGACATATCTCATTTTCCAGCTTAGAGCTTTTCTGCTGAGGGTGGGACGGTATACAAGGACGCTATGAGAGCCTTTGTTGTTTTTTTTTTGTTTTTTTCCCACAGCTTCTGTTCTCCTTTTACAAAATGTCCCTTTGCTCTCCAGAAGTCCTAAAAATAACACAGCGGTGGATGTTTTTGGATTGTATGAGGCGTGAGAACAATCAGTGTCTTTAAGGATGCCAGACTAATCTCCCAGTATGAGCTCCTTTGTGTGAAGCCGGTCACTCACTGTAGGAGTGCTGCATTGTGTACCTCTCTCTCCCTCTTTCTATCCCAGAGGGCCTCAACTGTATGAATAAGGAGCACGGCTGCGCCCACATCTGCAAAGAGACACCCAAAGGGGGCGTGGCTTGTGAGTGTCGTCCAGGGTTCGAGCTGGCGAGGAACCAGAGAGGCTGCATCTGTACGTGCTCAGCAGCATGAAGCCAAACACACACACACACACACACACACACACCTACATCCAGACACACAGCTGGCTTCTGATTTGGTGACTTAATACTTACATATCATTGCTCTGCCAGTAACTTGTAATCACGGCAACGGAGGCTGCCAACACACCTGCGAGGACACAGAGAACGGGCCCATATGCAGGTGTCACCCCAGGTACAGTCTCCAGCCTGACAGGAGGTCCTGCGTAGGTAAGCAATCGGCACATAAGACCAACCGTCTGATGTACTCATACCACGGCACATAAAGCACAAATGACATGTCATGTAATCTGACAATATATTTAAACCTGTTGAAATAAGATCTGAATTAAATAATATTATTACTACATATAACTCTTGGAATATTTACTGCCCTGATTTCAGACGCCACATTCAGTCATCGTGGCCTGGAAAAACACACAGTTAATGTAATGCGCTACTACTCCCTGACTATTAAGAATGTCCATAAAACTAAAGTCTTTCAGCCAAAGCATAAATTTCAGAGATTAAGTTTCAACAATAGACACATTTACCAGATGGCCGGGCTCTTAAAGTTACTGCATTCTGATATGATATTTCCACTGCACACAGCTTATTTCCATGGCATGGACATAATTAATGTTTTGCTTTAGATATCTATTTTATAAATCAGTAGTGTTCATTTATACAACACTGTTTATAGTACTGTCCGTGTGCACTTTCTTGTTGCCATGAATAACCGATATAACAGATTTCTTTAAGTGGAAATGTTGACTTGAGTGTGTCAACACTGACAATAAAGGACTATTCTTCTTCTCGCAAGCTGAAACAGAAGTTTGCTAGACAAGTAGGCTCAGTTAGGTGAAATATAAGTAGTACTCAGTCAAATAATCACTGAAGTAAAAGTACTAGCATCAAAATACACTTAATGTATCAAAGATAAAAATGGAGAATGACCCAGTTCAAATGAATGGATATCAATAGTGTATTTATAAATGATTGTATATGTTAATTGGGCACCTTAGTCTATGATAATACATCAGACTGTTACAAACAAATGCATTTATTAGTTCATTTATCTATCTATATTTGGAGTATGAGCCTGCATTTAACCATAAAATGTAGTAAATTACAGAACTCAGTACAGAACTCAAAATCTTCTCACAATTGAATGTATTAAATAGGAGAATAAAGAGTTAAGTAAAATAAATCTTTAACACACATTTAAAAATGTAAGTTAAGTACAGCATCGAAGTGAAACTACTCAATTATTTTTCACCTCTTAAATAGTGACAGTTTATGATGATTTTGAAAACCGTGTTTTATTTCAGCTGGATCAGTAATATTACCATAAACAGAGTCAGATTTCACAAACACAGTCATGTTTATGTGTGTGTTTCATCTCATTCACTGGTCTACATACTTTCCTCTTGAGTGATAGAGATCAGCTGTCACACTTTGGGCAACAGGACCAGCAGCAGTGTGTGTGAGGTCCAGGCGTATCACTTCACTACTTGTCTCCAGATTGACTTTGCTGATCTGCCACAACGTCTGATGCACGACGAGCCAAACATAAACGTGTCTGTGCAGTGAATGTTGACCAGTGCAAACAGATGGAGCTGCTCACGTCAGACCGTTTTGTTTTATTGACGTGAATGGTATGGAGCTCCTGTGGTTTAGTAAAAGTAATAAATTAACCCTTTCGTACATAGTGGTCACTATAGTGAAACAGCTTTAAAAGGTTGTTTTCTCTCATATGAATGAGTCTTAATGTCAAATCATGAAAGGGGTAATGTAGTAGTTCCTTTTTTCTATTTAATTTTTCATTAGACAATTTTACAATTACATTCATACTCTACAAGACAACACTCACGTCGCACAATGGCAGGATCAGAGACAACGGACTAAACTAAACTAAACTAAATAATAAGACAAAACCGTAAATAAGTGAACTGCCTGATTCGCAGGATGATTGAAGTAGTTCTTACTGAATTCATGATTTGAATTTTTAAAAATGTATTCTTGTCTGTCGCAGAACGAGACGAAGCCACCACCGAGTCCTCGGACCACAATGCCACATCCTTTACGGAGGTGGATAAACGGGTGAAGCGAAGGCTATTAATGGGTAACCGTCACACTCGCACATTTCAGCACAGACCAAAATAAGCAGGCTGTAAACTTCCAATTTATGCTTTACCTGACGGCGCGCTGAGCTGCCAGGAACCACCGCCCGTGGGTGTTAAACGGCTGAGCGGAGCAGCGTCTAGTAAACCAACGCATTCCTCAGTCCTTTGAGCAAACTGTGAAATGACTATGGGCTGGCGCTCTCATCCATGGCCTCCAACCCGAAAAATATGCATTTGTGACAGCGTGGTACATTTCACATTTCCTTTCTATGTGGGAAGGGCAGAGTGTGAATCTTTCCTTGTATAGTTAGTATTTATCAGGGCTGTGATTCTGGGTCAGTCTTTGAGTACATGCTTAACACATGAGCTCTGGGATTCTTGTCCTGTGTAACACAAAGTCATTTGAGACTTGTTTGTAATGTCGGTCAGAAACGATAATGACAGTGTATTTTTCACTCAAAAACCATCAAGGAAAGCCTGTTGAGGGATTTGGAGGGTAAATGTCCATATCATTGACCTGTGGTTTCAGAGACCTGTGCTGTGAACAATGGGGGGTGTGACTGCACCTGTAAGGACACATCCACAGGCGTGCGCTGCAGCTGCCCCGTCGGCTTCACCCTGCAGCCTGATGGGAAAACATGCAAAGGTCAGATTGATAGTGCACTGGAACCTTCACAGAAAGGGGCAGGTTTTTGCCACCACCAACCCCCTCCACACACACCCACGTACACACACACACACACACACACATCCCATCCCCTTCTATCCTCCTCTTATACACCCGCTCTGTTACAAGTGTGACAGTACTTGCCCCGTTCCTCTTCAGATATCGACGAGTGTGAGCTTCACAATGGCGGCTGCGATCACTTCTGTAGGAACACCATTGGCAGCTTTGAATGCAACTGCAGGAAAGGCTTCAAGCTGCTGACGGACGAGCGATCCTGCCAAGGTACAAGTCACGTCAGAGTCGGAGAGGTTGCAGAGATGATGATGATGTCATAATGAATGTTAAAAAAACGCTAGATTTGTAGAAGATAGATTTATTTTGCAGTATTTTCAGGTTCTATGATGTTGGTAAAAGTTGTAAAAAAAAAGCATCAGAGTAGGACTGTTTAAAAAAAAACCTACCCACAAGATTTTGTACTCCTATAAATGAGCGATTCGGGTCATTAACAGGCATTTTTTCCTTTCTCTCCTTCCTTTTGTCATTTTTTAATCATCCATCAGTGACAGTACATAAAGTAAAAAAGTACTAAAGTCAGGTATAAGTCAAATAAATAATAAGTAAAAAAAAATCCTACAGGAGTAACGGCAAGACTCAAGTATCATAAACAAACAGACTCAGAAGTAGCAGAGAGTGTGTCAGTAATAATACAAAAATGTCAACACACGTGATTTTCTCTTATTTCCTCGTGCTTGGGGGTGTTTGCCTATAATCACATTGCTCTAAATGCATCTAAAGTGCTTCACAATGACACACTGCGTCCTTTTTAATTCCTATCACACACACCTGCGTCCTTGTACCTGATGCATTGTGGGAAGATTCAGCATCAAGTGCAGATGCGTCGGTGGGTGGGAAGTCCCTCGCGATGACTCCTCTGCCTAATTGCCCTGCTATTATATCATCTCCATGATTCTGATTACAGATATAGATGAGTGCTTTTTCGAGAGGACCTGTGATCACACGTGTGTGAACTCCCCTGGTGGTTTTCAGTGTCTGTGCAACAAAGGCTACACCATGTACGGACTGGCCCACTGTGGAGGTGAGATGGCGTTGGGTGGAGGGGGCTACACATAACAGGCTGAGCGTAACGCGAGGACGTAATTAACACACGTGTTGGGTTTCTATCCCTGAAGTTGTTTTTTTTGTGAAATGTAGTTTGTTTTGATTTCTTAATTAGACAATATTACAGTTTCATACACCAAAAGACAACATCCCTGACCCACAATGGCAGGGTCAGAGACAACAGACAAAACAAAACAACAAAGCAAAACAAAACAAAAACCATAAATAAGTGAACCACCTCATTTGCAGAGAGACATATGTTAACCTCAGACCTCCTAAGTCCCACAAATTCTGCTCCAGTATATGGAGCTGAACCCATGTGTGCTGGCAAATTTTTCCATGTAGTTTAAGAATGGCTCCATATCTTATAAAACATCACACTTCTCTTTTCCAGGTTCACACAACTGTTGACTTGTTCCACCACATCTTTATTGGCAGCAGAATTTCTGTCACACACTTTGACAGTTTGAGTTCAGTTCGATTCACTGGTAGACAGAATTCAGGGTCCAAGTGGAAATGTGACCCCATGGATGTTACACTCCCTGCTATCACTGACATGATGCTGGTGATGCTGTAGGAAACATGGATGGCATATGAGTAACAGTGTTCTCCTTCTCCCTCAGATGTAAATGAATGCAGTGTAAACAATGGCGGTTGTGAGCAGGGTTGTGAGAACACCATGGGTGGATTTGAGTGCTTTTGCCACCCTGGCTATAAGCTGCACTGGAACAAAAAGGACTGCATTGGTAAGCCCACGCCCCCTCGTTGACGCGAGAGGCAAATGCGTCAAGCAAGTGTGTGAAGGAAAAAAATGTGTGACATCCCACATTTTGGACCAAATCTTTAGGGGACAAAAACAGGAGATACTTTGAACTCTGCCCCCCGTTTGTTTCTCTTTAATTCTCTCCCCCTCGTTGTTTCTCTTTGTGCTCGTGTCATAATTTTCAAAGCCGCGTGAGGCTGTGAGGGCCTTGGACTTGGATGTTCACGTGCCTTCGGTCCTCCTCGTTAGAGTCTGAAGTGTTCTGTTTTACCTCGGAGTTCTGTTGTGGTTTCTATCTAGAGGCTGAGGGTTTACCACCTGCCAACCCCCCCTCTAAGCCCACCTTGAACTGTAGCAAACAGGAGGGAGGGGACTGCTGCTTCCTGACGTGCCAGTCACAAGTTCACATCAGTAGCGGTGAGTTAAAGATTCTGAACCAGGTCACTGCACTGTCACGTGACCTGGACTGGACACACTTTATCTCACAGAAGGGTTAATCACATGTTGAGTGATCAAACATTAAAAAAAAAACTTGAAAAAAAAATTACAGTAAGTCAGAGTTTTGTTGCACTTCCTCTTGTTTGTGTTGTCAATATTCTTCAAAAAAGATACTCTGATTACGCTACACTTTTCCAGAGATGTAATCTAACTATTTTATAAATATTTAATCTGAGCCTACAGAGTAAAAAAAAGTCACATGTTCCAATCTGACCAAAATCCTTTACAGCATCTTATTTTATTAACAACAACCAGAATTATTACAGAATTGTAATCAATCTGTTCTTTTTCTTTATTTATATTTTGATTTTGAGTTTTAGGACTTGAGTGTCTTGTGTGTGTCTTGTGTGTGTCTTGTGTGTGCTGCTGTAACCTGTAATTTCCCCGAGTGGGACTAACAAAGGTATACAGTATCTATCTATTGAACTATCTATCTATTAGAGAATAACATTTTTTCATACCTCAAAATCCAATGGTGCTAAAATGTTGTATAGAAAACCCATTACCAGTTGATTAATGTTGGTTTAAAGTGCAACTTCAATATTTTGTGCTCATATTTTCTTTACACACAAGTTAAAAACATAACATCACTGTGTTTCCAATAATATATGGCCAAAGTGAATAATGTAGACATATTACAACCTGAAGAGATAGTATTTGATCACTGAAAAACTGAAACTTTATTGAAGCTTAACTTAATTGTGGAAGATTTCAACTGTACATTTCAAAATATTATTGAAAGGAAAAGGTGAATCTAAAGATGTGGAAATAGGAGATAAAGTTGAAGTGCTCCTTCTGTGTCAGTTCCCAAATGAATTTTTGTCCCTATTTAACCTTTGTTATGTAATTTATCTCCGTTTATCATAACATTACACTCTATTTTGGATTTTGTCAGTACAAATCATGAATTAGATTAATTCATTGATTGTGTAGATGTTCATCAAAGCTCAGATTAAAGTTGACTTATTACATCACTGTCCTTGATTCAGCTCCATGGGTTTTACTGGTGGAATCAATCTCGTAGTAAATTATGGTGTTTCCGTGGTAACTATGGAGCCTCTGAACGTCCAAGTGGGTCATATCTGATGACCATGAAAAGATGAATAACTGTATATCTACACCAATTAATAGAATTAGTGGCTCAACAGTTATTAAAATGATAGATGCTTTTGATCACCAGTATCCGTCTGGGTCTTTATGGGTTAAAGACAAACCATCATCAGCTGATATGTCACAGCACGCCTTTACGTTTCTGTTATGATGTGGCTGATAAAATATACTAAAACACAGTATTTTAAATACATACATGTCTATTAATGGGAGTCATTAAGTCATGGTGTTTAAAGTTTGGTCGTGTTGGAGTTGTTAAACATCAGTCTCCAGAGTGACGCTTCATGTTCATACACGCTGAGTGTTTGCTCTCACCAACTTGGCTTTTGTGGCCCCAACTTTTGTCTGCGTTGGCCCTTGTGTCATGGCCCTGTGTGTGTTTTCAGGGACGGAGGATTCTTACACTGTGACCTGTGGAATGCCTCTGCCCTGCTTGGCTGACGCACAAAAGGACAACAGTGGCTTGTACTGCTTAGGCAAGTACAAGACGTTTCAGATTCACATCAGCTTTAATCTTTAACGCTCCGCCACACAAAACTGCAACTCAGGGGAACGACTTGTCCGGTGTTTGTGTACTTATGATGCATGATGTAGACCAGGGTGTCGTGTGGCTCTGTCCTGCAGGTCCAGAAACGCCCGGAGTCCCACGTATTAAGACCACGGCCACGTTCAAGTCTGGCACCACCAAGTGCAACTTAAAAAGGAGTCAGGAACGGCTGAAGGAGAGCCTGAACTCGGCGCAGTCAGGTACAGAGGTTGCCACAATAACACGCTGAACAAGGCTCACCAAACACCAGCCTCAGAGTGCTGCCGAAAGTGACCTTTCCTTCATGTCCCTTGGTTTAGAAACAGTTTGGGCTTAACGAGTGCTGCTAGTGTCTGAAGCCACAGCCTTCAGAGGATAAAGCAGACCTGAAGGCTGCTTCAAAGTCAACCAGCAAACCATGGGCAAATGTGAAAGAAATTTGCGGGAAAGTGATGTGGTTTTAAACGTCTTGAATGTCTCAGCGCGGCGTTTTGTCTGGCAGTGACAGGGGAGGATGTAATTAGCCACAGCGTGCCTCTCAGCCGTGTCTGACCCAGCCATCAATCACACGGGTTTCCGATTGTAGGATTATTTTGCCTCTCCAAATGGTTTTGGCATGGTCCTTTTATATTCCTCACAGTCACTGAAAGGACATGTATTTGTTTGGGATGAAGAGGAATGTCACGGTGACATCCCATTGTTCTTCCTGGTTTCCATTCCAACACAAGAACAGCGTCACAAATTAGTAGCTTTTTTTCTGGTTTCACAACTGATGTTTTTCTTTTTTTCTTTTGTTTGTTTAACAGTTCTTCATATGTGTCGGGTGTGTGTGTGTGTGTCTGTGTGATGCGGTCGTGGGGGAATGATGTGTCTCCCATGTCCACAGACAGTAGGTTTCTCTTCACCGAAAACGTCCAGTTCAGCTACGTGAGCCTGCGCTGCACCTCATCCGGACCCAGGCCTCGCAGTCGGCACGGCAGGAAGGCGGGGGAAGAGGACAGTTCCTCCATCACAGCTGAGTTTGTGCTGGATGTGAACCTAGAGGAGGTAACAGGTTGGTCTGGCTGCGCTTCCTGTCTGCGACCTCTGCTTCCTGTTCTCCGCCTTTTTTGTTTTGTTTTGTTTTTGCTGTTGTCTGTTCTGTCACTAATCCAACTGTTAAAGTATCTCCTGTTTTGACTTGTGCTGTGGTGGTGGTGGGCTCTGGGGGTCCGAGGGTTTTTTTGTTTGTTTTTTTTGCGGTTCTTCATCTTTTCAAACAGTGGCTGATGGTGTTTGATTTCCCTGAGTATGTGTGAAGGTCCGTGCACGTCCAAGTCTGCGCCCGCTGTTCTCACATGTTCACTTTGCTCTGGAGGCAGTTGTGGTATGGAGTCCTTTTTCTCAGCAGAGACCTGTGACCTGAGCTGTGTGCGCCGACGCTCCGAGAAGAGGCTCCGGAAGACCATCAGAACCCTGAGGAAGTCCATCAACCGGGAACAGTTCCACCTTCACTTTGCCGGCTCGGATTATGAGCTGGCCAAGAGTCTTGTCCAGCCAGCGGAGCTTCCGGGACACTGTGTGGCAGGACAGGTGCTGGTGAACAGGAAGTGTGGTGAGTTCAGTTACGCATTAAGGAGACAAAAAGAGGGAAAATAACAATTCAAGCCGGTGACGACAGATCTCCTAAGAAGTGCTTGCTCGCCGCACAGTCGACTCACAGTAATCGAACATGCCCGTCTGATATATTTAGACAGGCTGGTTTAATGATTGGATGTGGAGCAGGTGTGAGCCAGATGAGCGCCATATTTGGTTTTGCAGACGTGCGGTAATGAGCTGGTTGGAGGGCAGCTCAGATGGAAGAACAGAGAGACTGTTGTTGTTCCTCCAGTCCGTGAGATGGTCCAGCATCTCCCCGGGATAATGCTGTAGCACCAGGGCTGACGGTAGCCATTTGCCTCTTTGGTTGAGT
>JAPTHA010000018.1:23920636-23941432 GCA_029814585.1 Gymnapogon annona | reverse complement strand
ATAGAGATACAATGAAAAGTGTATACACAAAATACAATGGAAGTGTACATCGTTCCTTTAATATTTGGTACAAATTTAAGGATTGGGTCTCACAGTTGTACAAAAAACTATATAAACGTTTTAATTTAATTTCGACTGCGAAATCATAATTATAATGCATAAATGCGCATTCCACTGACGTCCACACTTACTCCTCACACGAAGGATGGAAAATGAGTTGGTGTTAGTATACCGAGACCTCGCTAAAGAGTTAGCCGGGCGGGGCACCGCACCCATCGTGAGGGATATTCATATCAGCATCACCATGATTATAATAACTGGTGGAAATTTACGAGCTACATTAAACATACTAAACCCAAGTAAGTTTGATTGGAGACGTTTTTCAGCCAAAGCAAGAGAAGACGATAGAAAAAAACAGCTGGTCCGGTCCACCGGGTGCATAATCAAGCATACCCTGTACTCTGTGGACGGAAATGGACCGCCATCTCCGGAAGCTACAAGTCAGCTGCTATAAAGCCGAGTGGTTGGTGTTTATCCCTGAATTAACTGGATGGATACTGTTGACAAATCCTAGTCTTTTCGTCCTACCACCACCTTTACATTTACTTGAGAATAAGCACCTGGAACATACACTCTGAAGGATGACGTCTGTGTTTGTGTTGAAGCTTTTTTCCGTGGCGTGTTTTGTGCTGTTTTCCTCAGTGACAGCGAAGGTAAGCTAACGTTAGCCTGGTTAGCTAACAACAGGAAGAAACGGCGATGGATTAGCACAAAATCCCTAATGACACCTAACAGAAATAAATGTTGGACATGTAGATACAGGGGGATTCTCTCCTTTAAAAATATACAAATCTTTCTCGGTTACTTCCATCATAAGTAGCCATTGTTCCGTCATAAGAATTAAAACCATGACGCCACTGTATGTTTGATCTATCACAATTTTTGTTTCAACCACTAGTGGTTAACGTAAACAGAGTCAATGTTCAAAACCGAGGTGCATAATGATCTGATACTTGAATGTTTAGCCAAACATACATTAACAACACTGTTGACAATTCTGATGAAATATACGTTGATATTCTTGGCCATCACCATTGTAATATCACTTCATAAATGAAAATATAATTCGTTAATTTCATGTAAAATTTCTTTTCAGCCCAAAGATGTAAGAAGATATGTGTGTGTACGTGTCTGTGTGTGTGTGCGCAAAAAAGTATTTAGTCAGCAACCGATTGTGCAATTTCTCCCACTAAAAATGACAGACACCTGTAATAGTCATCATAGGAAGACTTCAGCTATGAGAGATAGAATGTGGAAGAAAAATATCAGGAAATCACATTGTAGGATCTTTAAAGGAGTTGTTTGTAAAGTCCTGCATAGAATAAGCATTTGGTGTGTAACCAAGCAAGCAAAATTTCTGGCCTGTAACTTCCTTAAGAAGCTCTTCTGTCCTTCACTCTACCTGTATTAATGGCACCTGTTTGAACATGTTATTGTATAAAAGACATCTGACCACAGCTTCTAACAGTTAGACTCCAAACTCCACCTTGGCGATGATCAAACAGCTTTGCAAGGACACCAGGAACAAAATTGTAGACCTGCACAAGGCTGGGAAAAGTGAATCCACAATAGGCAGGTAGCTTGGTGTGGATAAATCCACTTACTTGAAAATGGAAGAAATAGAAAACCATAGATAATGTCCCTCAGTCAAGGGCTTCACACACGATCTCATCCCATGGGGTCAACTGATCATGAGAACTGTGAAAAATCCTCTTTGGGATGATCCAGAAGAGGACTGGAAGAATGTCATGTGGTCAGATGAAACCAAAATAGAACTTTTTGGTAAGAACTCAACTCGTCGTGTTTGGAGGGAGAGGAATACTGAGTTGCATCCCAAGAACACCGTAGCATCTGTGAAGCTTGGGGGGGTGGAAATATTATACTTTGGGGCTGTTTTTCTGCAAAGGGAACAGGACGACTGATCCAAGTTAAGGAAAGAATGAACGGGGCCATGTATCTCAAGATTTTGAGCAAAAGCCTCCTTCCAGCAGAGAAAGCATTGAAGATGAAATGTGGCTGGGTTTTCCAGCATGACAATGATCCTAAACAACGGACCATAATACCATTGCAAACCTGGCGAAGATCTAAGAGGAAACGTTTGACCTCTTGTCACTACTAACAAAGGTTACATTAAAAAGCATTGATTTTAGCTTTGGTTTTTGCCCAAATAGTTATTTTACCCAGGAATTTACAAATCAATTCATTAAAATTGTTATGATATGGTTTCCTGTCATCAGGATTTTTTTTATGATTATTGTTGCATAATGACTGAGGTGATAATGTTTACATTCATGCCATTTATATCTCAATTTTCAAGGGTGGGTTATTTTATGTTGTACATCACTCCAGTTTATTTTTTTTAAATTACTGAAGTTTATTATTATTATTATTAGCTTTTTTAATTGAACTTTTGTTTAGAAACAATGGCTACAAAATTTTAACAAGCATTCTCAGCATTTTTATTATTCATGACTGGACATAAAGAACAAATAGACAAATGATTAAATTGTTAAAGAGTAATACTTTTAAGTCCAATGAGTCAGGTGTTATTCATGCCTTGTAAAAGAATAAATAGAAAATGCTTGAAGAACACAAATACTGTCAGTAATGTTGAACATTTTCACTTTGAATATAGAACATAAAGTCCCTCCAGACTGTTGAGTATGATTTTTCTGAATATGTAATTCAGCAATTAATAAAATGTAATTAGTTTTTTTATGTTGTTTTTGATCACAAATCTTTAGTCCATGAGGACACATTAATTTCTCATACATGGGGCTCCATATAGTTTATTATGAAACCAAAATATACATTTTCACAGCCTAAGAAAGGTAAATTTGTCTCTTCAAAATACTTTTTATTGTAACGGAATATTAATATTCATGTCATAAAAGTAAATCATAAAACCACTCATCTGTTCACAGAACTCTGAGGATATCCGCTGTAAATGTATTTGCCCGCCATACAGAGACGTGGAAGGACAAATCTACAAACAAAATGTCTCTCTCAAAGACTGGTATGTTTAGGATGTGTGACACTATGTCCACTGTCATTATACAACTGTTTAGTCTAATGTTTACTAGTTTAATCTTTTTTTTCTCCCCAGTAATTGTCTCCACGTAGTTGAACCCATGCCCGTTGAAGGGAAAGATGTGGAAGCCTACTGTTTACGTTGTGAGTGTAAATACGAGGAGAGGAGTTCTGGGACCATCAAGGTTAGCCCAATACGGTTTATTTATAATATTTACGTCTTGTTTAGACATTTTCCTCATTTCTATTTAATATCCTTTCAGATCCAACTGATGAATCAGTCAGTCAGTAGGTTAGTTATTTGTAAGTGTACTTACAAATAACCAAATATGAAACTATATTCATGTATGTGGGGGAGTGGGATTTCACGCAGTTCTTTCATACATTGTTAGTCATGTGAAATAATCTATTTGAAAATGAACCTTGGCTCGATTGGAATCTGGCTGTAACAAATTTACTCATCAACAATGAATCTACACAGTGTTTTCTGTAATTGTTCATGCTAAACAACTGGAAATGTCACATGTTAAAAGATATAACCAATATATTATGCCATTATTGCTCAGGGAAATACCAAATCGCTTAATCTATTGGCCGAATACTTGCTCATACTGTTACTGTCAACTCACTGATTAAATGTTGGCGCTCAGACATTATTTCACAATTTTTAACTGATTATTGTGACCAAGGCCATTTGTGAAAGTAATACATTTTAGCAACGTTATTGTCAGTGGTGCAGGATTACTGCTCTTCCCAACAGACTGTTTTTACTTTGCAGTTAACCATGAACCAGTGAAAGGATCCATTGCATTAAGCATTAACCTCTCCTCCAAGAAACATTAGCTCAAAGTTTTTTTTTTTATTGTTCTCCAGCAGCCAAAGGCATCTGACCAAAGTCTGCAATACCCGAGAGTCATGGGATTCACAATAAAACATTAAAGCATGGAATAAACCAGATGAAACACCCTGTAAAATATGTTGAAACTATTAACCTAATGGAACTACATCATTAGGTTCTAGCAGGAAATCAGTTAAAACTGTGTTTGTCTGGTTTGTCAACACAAGCTATTTGAAGATGAACAGCTCTTAAATGATGATTAAATGATCAGTCAAGGAAAATGCATTAGATTTTTTTCACTGCAGTGAATGAGGATTGTCTGGAGTCAGAGCTGAGAAGGTCACATTTATTTATTTATTCCTGAAATATTTGTGTTATTTTTCCATCTATATTTCATACGCTGGGTTTTTCACATTTACTAAACGACCCCAGCAGATGGCTACATATGATGAATCTTTTTAATGACTTGTTACTTGAAAAACAACAAAAGTATAATAACATTTAAATTTTGGTCATCTGTGTGTAAGTTGTCCATATTGATTGTGTCTTTAGTTCACCATCATCATGTACCTGTCGATACTGGGCCTGCTGCTCCTCTACATGGTCTACCTGACTCTGTTGGAGCCCATGTTGAAGAGGAGACTATTTGGACACTCCCAGCTTATCCAAAATGAGGACGATGGCGGGGTATGTGTACAAGTTGACTATATGCTTGAATACCATTTATATTATTGTAACCACAGTAGTGTGATGTGGTGCAGGACGTATGGCATCGAGGCACTGTTTATACTCGGCAAAACATCCATGAAGTTAAAGCTTCTCATGTCGAACAGTCATTCCTGCCAGTAATGTACCAGCGATCATTTCAAAATAGGTTCTCCCCTTGAGAATTTTTATGTCCCTATCTTCTCTGTTCACAAAATGTCACCTGAGTCGGTGTGTGTCATCCCATCTGGGTAAAATTTAACAGGGTTATAGGTCTGTTCTATAACATTTAAACCCATGTGGGTGCGGAGGTCATTGAACAGGTGGATTTGTACTAAACTCCATCATCTGTTCCAATATATTGTATTAGATTATATGTAACAACTGATTCTGTCTGAACAGATGGTGTAAGCAGTGCTGTCTGATGCATGACTTTAAAAATGCTTTTTCACTATATTTTATTCTGTGTGGGCGGCTTCACTGGAGAACCCATTAGTAATCACAGACACAAAGACTGCAGCAAAAAGTTTTTAAGTTTCTTTTAACTAATGTCTTTTTGCGACATATTGTGTTTACATCCATGTTCCGCATTAATGTGAAACATATTAATTGTGTGCCTTAGTGAAATTAAACTCGGGTGAATCTGGCATGTTTTAGTAGCTCCAGTCAGTTCCCGCAGTAGAACACTAGTCTGCAGTGTTTGTTCGCAGACGGGCTGCTCCTACTGTAGTCACTGGAAGTTCATTCAACCATCTGTCCAAAATGTTCCATCCATGGAAGGGAAAATCCTCCAGAATTAAATTTTTTCTATCTTTTTGTTAATTATTTTGAATTCCAGATGATCATTGGCTGTTTCAATAAGGTGGGAATGAACACCTAAGTACTGACTAACGTTACATAAACTGATGTCTTAGATGAGTGCCATCCAAAAACATTCTGCTTGTTTGTCTGAAACCACATGTCTGGCAGTAATCTATCTGATGACACCATTTTCAGCGATTAACACTACTTCATTTAGTACTTAGAATACCAGTAAATCAATCGGTGTTTACATATCAACAAAGCAAAACAGTGATCGCCTTGGCCTGGGGGGAAGCAGGAACCTTTGCCAAACCCTGTGTTGTGTCTGGCACTGCAGTAGAAGCAAAAGAATACACACCACAAGATGAACGTTTGTGTCCTTTAAGTCTCGATGTGTAACAGTAAAAATGATTGGTTCACTGTTTTTGTTTTTTAGTGTATTTACAATAGTGACAGGTCTGAAACAGTGGAGACCATTGAGTCGACTAAAGGAACCATCAATTTAACAGTACTCGACGGTCCAACGTTCAGTTTGACCAGTACAAAGGGATGTAACTTTTCCACGTTAATTACAGAGGAAAAGGTTGGATTATAATGTTTAGTTGATCTTTGAATCCCAATTGTCACAGCAGAAACTCCAACTAAAACATTGGTCTACTTTCCTTAACAGACCACATCCAGCATTGGCAGTGGTTTCACTACCTGTCTTTACTACTACATGGGTCATTGTCACGTGGACTTTTTTTGGATATCATCTGGGGTGACCGCCCTAAAACTGTGAAAAATAAATACAGTGATAGTGACATGTCCTTTTTAGGACGTGTCACTATCAAATTTATCATGAAAATATAGATTTGCAGAAAAAAAAATATTTCTCACAGTTTTAGGGCGGTCACCCCAGATGATATCCGAAAGTGTCCACATGATAATGACACAAATACGGTTTCCAGTGTTTTTTTAATAATGGTATTAATGAAACTACATGCATATACTTTGTTGCTGTACTATGATGAGTTAGTAGATATATTCAGGTACCTGTATTTAATGTTTCCTTTTATCCGCTCATATGAACACAGTTATCTGTACGTCCTACCACTTGGATTCTCAAAAGAGGCCTGTACTTTTGTTTTTAATCCACTTTAGAGGGGTAATCAATTATTTTTTCAGTTACAAGACCGATTTAAACTTAATTTAACTTGTTAAGAAAGGTTAACTTTGGTTTATACAGCACTGTGTATCACACATGACGTGTCAGGTTGAAGAATTCATATGATCAAAGACAAATTATATAATGTTTCCATAATCGTAGAAACACATTGCGCTTGGAGGATGTTTCACTTTGATCTTCTGTAAAGAAATGTTTTTTTTCTGTTTTATAAATACAGTTTGTTTTTGGTATATATTTTTCTTCTGTTTGAGGGACAAATGTCTATGCCAGGCAGGGGTGTCAAAGTCATTTTAGATCAGGGGCCAACATCAACGGAAATTGGTGTGAAGTGGGCGGGGCCAGTAAAATAACCAAATTACGTATCAATAATGTCAACTCCAAACTGTCTTTATATGATGGAAATATTTACGCTTACAAATTGTCCTTTATAACAATGTAATTAACATTAACATCCTTGAAATTCTTCAGAAGATATGTGCAATTTTAACAATATTATACCTCAGTTTATAATTTACACATGTACACATGAACTTGTCTAACCCTTTTAATTCATCCAGCTTTTGTCCATTGTCTGTGTTCAGGACCAGCAGCCTTTTGCCAATGCTCACAACGTCCTGTCCCGTTCACACTCTCGACCTAACATGCTGAACAAAGTGGAACACGCTCAGCAGCGCTGGAGGAGGCAGGTCCAGGAACAGAGGAAGTCCGTGTTTGACCGTCATGTCGTTCTCAGTTAAATTTGTTTTGGGAGAAAAAGTAACCCGTCCGAGCAAAAAACAAAAAAAAAAATACAAAAACACTGTGTCTCAGCCCTCAGTTTATATCTCTACCTTTTCTCATACGTGGTTAGAAACTCATCAAGTGTGACTCGTCTGGGGTGAACCTGGTCAACAAGTCTATGGGTCTGTAAAGCACAAGTCCCTGGCAGATTTATAAACCGAGCTGGAAAGCGAGATGACCCAGGTTTCACAAGAACTGACGGTGAATTCATTTTTGCACAATAGTGAACGAAGAGTCTTTAGTAGCATTCCCAAAAGCAGAAGTCAATTTCTGCCTGATGTCCAATTTGCAGAAGTGCCAAGTCACCCAGAAAATGGCAAACGACAGTCCTAGTGAGATATAAAAAATACCACACAAAAAATCTTTCAATACAATGTTTTCTAACATCATCAGGCTGTCGTTCTGTGTGTGTGTGGCCTCCACATCCAGCGCAGTCCCGTCTGCACAGACTCCACCAAATATTACAATCTCAAGCCCAACTATTTTTCAGAGGTCAACCTCCAGATGCTGGTTGGTGCTGTTCAACACTCCTGCATTAATGGAGCGACCCTCTGGCTGCTGTGATGCTCTGTTACTTGGTGGGAGTATCCACCCAAAACCATACCTTTGAACAGTGGCCGTCGCTCCAGAGCTAAGGAAACTGTGCAAAAATAAAAGCCTTTCAGCCTTTGGAAATGCATGTTTTATAATAAAACCTTTTATAAATGTTTTTGATCCATTCTTCATCTCTGCCATAACCTCTAACGTCTTATAACTGGTGTGAAATCAATCATTTAATGTGTTAAATTATATTTGATATCTCAAAAGTAGTTTCAGTTCATCTCTTTGCAGGAAGTGATGCAATTTCTCGTTGATGTCATAGTTAATGTAGCTGTGCTGTTGACCCTCATCTGTGGAAGACCCTAATGACGTCAGTGCCCTCCTCCACTGCCTGAACGGATACGGTGTATATATTTTATGTTTGTGGCACTAGTGCTCGGTCTGGCATCAGTTCCCTTTGTCAAACTCATAAATGTTAAGGCTGCATTGGTTTTATTTGGGAAGATATGAGTCAAAGTTTACGTTGGAGTGTATACATATGCCATTGGAAGACTCATTGAAGTGTTCTTAAACTGATGTACTTGTGAAACCTTTAACTTTGAAATAAATTTATGTAATATATGCGATTGTTGCACAGCTTTTCTTTCTGGTGTGTGAATGGGTGAATGTGAGGCCAATGTAAAGCGCTTTGTCACATGTGTAGAAAGGCGCTATATAAATGCAGTCCATTTACCATTTATTATTAGCATCATCGGAATCCTTGCTATCGGTGCGTGAAACGCTTTAGACTGCAGTCCCTCTACATCACTGGTATCCAAAACCATTCACTGATCTAAACCACACATACTTTACACACATTAGTACATTTAAATGATGGGTGAAAATGTACTTTCTCAGTTTCCATTGGCATCAGTTTTATGTTGCAGTAGGTCAGGTTTTGTGGAGAACGTTACAGATTCGGCAGTAAAACCCATGTACTTTGACAAAAACATATTTCATCATATCTTTTACTAAAATACCTTTTCATTTTCTCTTTTTTTGATGTAACTATTGCATTTACTCTGAGCTTTAAGATGATAAATAAAACAAGAAAATTATTGGCAAAAGGCAGTGGATGATATTGTGTTAAATGGTGACAAATCACATTCCAGATAATACAAAGAAGAAGAAAATAGCTGAAAATATTTTGGCTGTATTATATGATACGTTTGGTATTTTTTGGCATCTCTGTAGCTATTACGAAAGCCTTTTGGATTACGTGTGGTATGATTATGGTTGTCCATAATAGATAAGGATGTTATGGCACATGTCTCATTGACCAAATACACTGAGAAAAGAGCGAAATCGAGTTTAGGGATGGTGTGACACCTTTACGGCAAGATTGAGTAAAAGAGTGACAAACTGTAATTCCAAATAAGTGTTTTGGGTGTGTTTTGGCACATTTCTGCAAAACCAGAACACTGCAAAACGCAGGAATTTCTAGAAGAGAACTCCATTTTCACAGAGTGATCAACACTGACGTATGTAGATAATCAAATATTAGAAATACATATTTAGTAAAGGTTAATTGGAACATAAGATTTTTTGTAATTTTATTTTATTTTTACAATTTTAGGGTGACTTTTGGCTCGCTTTGGTTTAATTTTGGCTTGCCAAATATGGGCCACACCCACCCAGAACCTTAGAAAAATGGCATGCCAATTTTGGACCAAATGTAAAACAAAAATGATTTTGCTATATATCAGGGTTGGAAAACTTAGAATGTAGAGAAACAATCGTTTAGAAGTTGCCACGAGGTCTTTAAGGGTTAAAAACATCTCACATCCCACGACTGATCATCACATTGTACATCCAGTGCATTTTAGTTCATTCCACTAAAGCAAAAACTCTTGGATAATCCTGGAAAAAGTCATTAAAATCAATTAAAATCTAACGCAGCGCGTGAGGGAAGGCACATAGAGAATGTCTGGAAGTGTTTGTCAACCCTCACCATCTTCTTTTGTTATATTTAAATATATCTCTAACGAAGTGATTTACATGCAGCTACGTCATGGTTTCCTGTGCAGCCACTTTTCCTTTTTTTTCCTCCTCCTGTTGCACAGTTATACGGAGGAGACTTTTTCCGCAGACAAGAATACCAGTTTTCCTGCTGCACACACACACATACACACACACACACACAAAGCGACAAAGGCTCGAGAATGGACCACTGACCGAACTCTGTCCAGCGCAGGAATCCTGGCAGACAGGTAGGAATCCGGGTCTATTGGACTGAAAAACTTTCTTTTTTTTTTTTAAACACAAACAAACAGTTAGCGCTTTGGTTTTAGGAGGATTGGAACGATTGAAGTTACTGTGGCATCTTTGACAGCTGATGTTGACCGGGAAAAAGTCAGAATAACTGATCTGGACTCGTGCGTTGTGTTAATGCCATGATCGTTACCGGGGTTCGGGTCCGTTCACAGACATCAGGATGTGTGGAGCACGGAGGTGAAGGAATCCACTTCATATGATGTTTTTTTTTACGTGTTTGAAAAGTTGGTCCTCATCGTCGCCGCTGCATTTGCAGTGATGCGCCTACAGGGGGCGCCTCAGCCTTTGGTATTCACTCTTCCCACTCACATCCACACTCTGTTCACCTTTCTTTACCTGCCTCTTGTTATTTTCGGCACCTTTCCCCCCCACTCAGTTCACTCCACCAGCCTGCTCTTGACCTTTGACCTCTCAGACTCCCCAGTGCCACTGATATGCTGTTGTGTCTCCCGTTTGGTCAAAAGTTAAAACAGCAGGAGATAAAGGAACGTCCTTGTGCTCTCTGTGCTGATCTGATGGTCTGTGCGCTGACACACTCAAAGCGTTTTAGAGACAATAAAGTGTTTTTGTTACATAACAATGGAGTCTTTGTGCAGAGACACCGGCAGCTGCAGATTATTATGAAATGTTCTCCAATTACTTTTGCAAATATTGTACATACTATTCATCACTCGCTAACGCCGATGATTGATGTCATCACCCTCACACACTATGCACATATCTGCATGTATTATGTCTTGTGGTAGAGGAATTTGATAGCTTTTTTTTTTCTTTTCTTGCTAATGGTTGAAGAGAGTGAAAAAAAAAAAGAAACGTAAAGCTGGTTTTAATGTGGGTTTAAGCTCATGTTTTCCTTGATGCTCACCGTGGAAAAGAGCGAAGAGTTTGAAACAGGTCGTGTGTGTCTGTGTGTGTGTGTGTTTCTTTGAAGAGGAGGAGGCCACACTTTACGATTGTGTTTCTCCAGCGTGTGAGTGTTTCGTGTGCTCTATGGGGTGAATCTCCGAGCGTTGAGTGTTGACCAGACACGTCAGCCTGACTCAATCTAGAGCCTCGGGTCTGTCTCTGAAACCCGAGTCCTCCCTCCGCGTAGGGTCTGCGGTTGAATGCCAGTCACATGATTGTCCAGTAGCTTCTGCCCTTTTCCTCTCTTCAGTGGGATCTGATCATCTCTTGTCATTTCCACACTTCCTTTTAACCTCTGACCTCTGAAATACCCAGAGGCTGGAAAAAGGGATTTGAGGTACATTTTTGACGTGTAGGTGGCAAAAGCCTCACGGCCTTGTGGAATAATCCCCTCCAATGCTTTTTAGGATTTGGAAATCCTAAAAACGTTCAAACATTTGAAGATTCGTACAACGCTGGGAGATTTGGGGATTTGGGAATAACCTTAGGCAAACACATAGAAGGGTTAGTGATCTTACTTGGGCTGAAGCGTTACTTCCTTTTGACTGTGGCTTCAGCTGGTGAGAAATCAAGACAAGGTACATGAACACGGCATTTGTTTTTTTCTATTCGACAATATTACAGTTACATTCGTACAACATTCACAAGCCACAATCACAGGATCAGTGACAACAGACAAAAAAACAAAACAAAAAAACACATAACTGCGTAAGTCACAGAGAGACTTATTTGACCTCCTAAGTCCTACAAGTCGTGCAGTATATAGAGCTGAGCCAATGTGGTGTACTGGTACATTTCCCATGTAGTTTATAAATGGTTCCATATCTTGTAGTACACCCTACTTATTTTTTTCGTCCAGTAGGTTATTTTCTCAAGGTTCACACAACTGTTGACGTCTTCAACCATGTCTTGATTGGAAGGAGGGCGGAGTCTATTTTCCATGTTCAATACATTTCTTAGTGATTGTCAACAGAATTTCTGTCAGTTTCTTCACACACTTTGACAGTGTGAGTTTAGTTACATTCACTAGTAGACAGACTTCAGGGTCCAGTGTTGTTTTGTAATCCTGATAATAAGAAAAGCCTTGTCCCAGACTTCACGCGTGAGAATGATTACAGTGTCAATGTGGATGACATGCATATTTAGAGTGTTTTTTTTTTTTGGGTATCCTTACTTGTCATGTGAGAAGAGGATGTGGCTTTCCATGAGAAATCCAGATGGTTCTTCAATCAGTGGAACAATGAATTCCATCAGTTGAAGCTGAAGTTAGTTTTTTTGGGGGGTAAAACATCCCACTCCAAAGAGTCAGTGTCGAGCCATTGTCTGTGTCTTTTGAGGATTTACTTTGTTTTCAGGAAGGAGTATCTTTTTTTTTTGTTTTTAATTTTTACGAGACCTTCAAAGCTTTCTGAGGCGAGCTCTCTGAGGAGCTGTGCTGTGGCAGAGCTGGAGGCTTCCTGCTGAGCCCATGGTGCGGACCGTGGTGACGGATGTCAGAGTTTTGTGACTTCCTCTGTTCCTAAATTTGTGGGATGATAAGATGCCCCGAGAGACGGGTTGGAGCGCAGTGACTGAAGTACAGCTTTTATGGACGGGAGCAGGTTAATACTAGATGTAATTATGTTACATCTGTAGGAAAACAACAGAGATGGTCTGATGGTCGTATTTGTCGGTTTAGAAAACAGTGTCCTCTGCAGGTTTCACTTGTCCCCACTGATTGTGTTGAATGTTTTGACTTTATACCCTCAGGTCTTCTCTTGCCACTGTTTATTCTAGGATGCAGCATTGCAGATAACTTCCACCTATTCTCACTGTCCACAAATTTGTAAACAAAACCAGGTCTAAGAAAAGCCTAATGATGGCATTCACACAAAAAGGCTTTTAATTTAGAGCTACAAAAGAATCAAACGATCATCAAGTGAAATAAATGCTGCGTTGTTGTCACACATTTCCATCACGCCCCCCTTTTGTAAGTATAATAATTATAAGAAAACTAAATACCATTTATATCAAGTATCAACAACGTAAACAAAAAAGCAGCACATTTAAGGTCTTCCGTGTGCATAACAAAGTAAAACAAATGCCAGTAAAGCTACAGACATATATTCATACTGAAAATAGTAAAACAAACAAAAATGTTTCATACCCTAAGGTCACCAGGACTAATCAACTACCTTAACTAACTTTAATGAACTAACTAGGTTTTTTTTTCATCAAATTTTCTTAAACTAAAAAGTGGGTTAATCAGTTCAATATATTGCCTCGTCCTGTTTGAAAGCATCCTGCGTTTAACATACATATATTTTGAACCACTCAGAGGCACATTACAGATGAATGTGAATCTGTCTGAAAATACTTACACTTCTTTGTAAACAATGCGTCTAAATGAGCAGGGATCAGCCACAAATGCTGTGGATGAGCTGACATTACAGAGGTTTTATTGAGGATTTTATATAGAGTGCATGCTCTGTAGCCACAGTGAAAGTTTATGGGTTTCATTTGGCTCGAGTTAACTGAGGCCAAGGCGGCCATTAGGTTTTCACTGAATATTTACATATTTGTGGTTACCGCCGGTTTAGACCTGTGGTTTAGCTCTGAAACAGCGATGCTTTTTGGCAACAGAACAAACAAACACTTGAGATAGACTGTACAGTATGTTTACAGATATGTATTTGGGGAATGTAACTCCACAGTGGGTACGCCTTGTACCTGTAGAGTGAAGTGCATGTGTGTGTTAGCGTTTGTCATTTTAAACACCCCTTTATTTTACAAGCAGATAGTGGTCTTGTTTTATTGTGTTACATTATTCTCATGAGCATTTGCACAACATCTAATCAGTAAAATGGCAGAAAAACAACAACTTAAACAACAAACAGCATCATGAAGCATGACACATGGTATTTTTTAAAAGTTATAGATCATCATTAGGTTTGTTGTTGTCGAAGCAAAGTCATAATGACCACACATACAATTTCTCAGTCTCTATATTAAGATTCAGCCATTTATGGGGAAACTGTACAGTATTAAAAACAAGTTTCAGCAAAAAAAAAAGGAACAGCTTCTGCAGACCCAAGTGTCACTTCCCTTTGCACTTAACACATCTTTTATTCACTCAGACAAAGTGAGATTATCAGCACTAATCTGCTGGATTTTTACACCAGGTTTCATTCATCACATGCCCAAGATTTCCTTTCATTTACTTCAGCTGGAGGTTGCACTAAAATGCCGTGTGATCTTCTGTGTGTTTATAAAAATGTGCACATATGCCCTACACTTGTTATTATATCAGAAGGAAAGAGAGTCATATATTAATATATATGCTCGTTCCTACCCCGCAAGAGCTGCTGAAACCTTGTCAAAGTGTTTTGCACAGTACTGCACATCAATATTAACCGTTAATAATATAATAATAGGAATAAACAGAATATTCTATTTGTTTTGTTCTTTTTGTGGGAGAGACCAAGGACAGGTAACATAAGATGTGGCAGCACCTTGACTTCTTCCAGTTAAAAGAAAAACGCCTTAGTAGCATGAAAATAAATGAGTTTCTAACGGGTTTAGTACGTTTTAAACAAGCTATGACAACAGGACTCCCTTACAATATATATACAATATATGATGATATCTTACAATTAACTGTATATGGTAGAAATCAGTGTATGGCAACCGAGGAGAACAATGGAAAATGCTGAAAATGGAAAGCTACAGGAAACAATGAACTAAAACATAAATTCAGCTGTTTTGTTTGCTTGTTTATACAAATAAAATATATTTTGGTAGTTTGGTGCAGTTTTCTCATCAGAAATAGGTGGATGGCATAGTTGCCACCTTCTTTCACTGACACTCTCTCCTTAGTTATGTATTATTTAATGCGGTCTTGATGTTGATTGAATTTAGGGTTAGAACTATTAGAATTAAGAGTCTAAACTAAGAGTCTAGCTAGACCAGATCTATATGTGAAGTGCCTTGAGTTGGCGCTGTATAAATAAACTTTGATTTGATTGTTTTATTAAATGTGAAAGGGTCAGAGTTATTCTTAGTGGCAGGTTAGGTTTATTGGGGTTCGGCTCTTTACAAACAGACAATACTGTTAAAAGTTTGTCAGTCGTCAGTGTCTACTTGCTTGCGACGCTGCACATTCATCTGTGGTAATGAAAGACATCTTTGTGTGGGTGAAATGTATTCCTATTGACCAGTGGGCCTGTGGGGATTTGAGCGTGACAATGTGTTGTAATGCTGGCAACATTGGGTCCATCCCATAAGCAGCCTTCAACTCGTGAATATTCATCCACACTCCTCAGCCCACCCTGACAATAAACAAGGCACAGAGTGAATGCCTGGCTGCGGAGGGCATGGGGCCAAATCCCAGGAAAAGTGGGGGGCAAACAACCCGTCTCCATGGCAACAAGTCCTGCCTCCCACTCTCCAGCAGGCTGTGAGAGGGGCAGAGTTTTTTTTTTTTCTTCTTTTTTTTTTGTCGGTTTTGCTTGGAAAGACATGAGTCGGAGTTTATTGAGAAGGGCAGGTATCCGGCAAAACCGGCCAAAGTTCTTCAACGCGTAGACGACCGGGATTTGTGCGTCTCACAGGGATTATAATCTGAAGATGAAAACGACCATGGATGCGAAGAGGAACTCGGAGGTAAAAAAAAAGGAAAAGAAAAAAAGACGTCTGTTTTTTCACGCTGTTCACACTGAACTCTACGGGGTTAAACATGTAAATAGTTTAGCTAGCGGCGCTCAGACGTCCGGCACAAAAAGTTATCGAAACGTGACGTAAACCGAGAAAAAGTGTGTGAAAGTGTTGTGAAAAAAAGTTGCAAGGTGCGTTTAAGTGTCGTCGAATTCTCCACGTGACCATATTTGGGCAAAGACTTGTTTAAAAGTATGAAGCAGCAAAACGGGCTACAACAGCGGGACGAGTTTGTTCATCTGCCCCTCCAGAGAGAAGCAGAAAGACCCACCGGGTACAAGCACTGACCCGGGCCGGTGAAGTTAGACCGAGTTAACGGCTGCACATCCAGAAAGTCAAAACAGAGGAACACAAACAGGACAAGAGATCAGAGCAGGTCCACTTAGTGCTGGAGGACAGAGGAGACCTGATCTGTCCTGGGACAGACTCAGTGCGCCTCCAGTCAGCTTTACATAAAACATATGGGATTATAATTGACTGTACTTGTGTTTAAATGCACCACATTTGTCCACAAACCTCTACAAAGTTAAACGCATGTTAAGTGCAAATGGATGTCACACTAAATACTACCGTTTTGGTTTATATAAGTTTTTTTCCCCCTTAAACTTTGTTTTTTTTACATGGTAGATACTTCACATGTATCCAGAATTGATCATAATACGCATATGTCTGCTCATTATAACTTTAATGAATCAACAAACCTAATGTTGTATGTTGTACCAGTGATGTATGCGGTTGCTACAAACATGACTGGAAATACAATGATCAGTTGAAATAGACTGAGTCATGATCCACAGGAAGGTTGTAGTTTGTCTTGGGGTTTTCCTTGCAAGATAAAGAGAAAAGGGAAGTCTGAAAACAAAATATTCCAACCTTAACACAATGAATATAGTCTAATACATGTCATTTTCAATGCATGCATGTGAGGTTATCTTTTACAAAATGTCAGTAATGTTACTGTCTATAATCCTGTTGTCTTCTGGGGCTCCTTTGTATAGTAGTAGTATAGTAACAACAATAAGACTGTTAGATGTTTAGGTGTTACTTTACATTGCTGCCCATAAAGTTGGAACCATCTTGTTTTCAAACACTTTCCTTCTGCTGATACACATCAGTAATAACCTTTGACCTGGTGCAATGGTTACATACTGATTCGTTGTTACACTATCTATAAAGAATAAATTGCATTATTACAATAATTTTATGAGAAAAAATGATGGGCAACAGTGTATTCATTGTTAGACTATATCTGATATCCATGCTGCTCATTGGCAAAACACCAACGTCAACAGCTGACTGTTTTCTCATTGGAGTCATCTGAAATAGTTGTGTATGATCTGAATTCCACACTTGGTTGGATGGTGTCACGTTGTTACAAGTATCACTGAGGTAGTAAATCTGTATCTTTGACATGATGTAGTGGAGCCATCTGCTCAAAGGAGTTTGTTTTTTGCACATTCAGATTGGGGACCTGCGGATATATCAACAGGATATCAGTATTGGTCTAATATTTGTTGACATTGGCTAATATTGTTATTGTCATAGAAGATCTTTTTACCAATGACAGTGTCACGTTTTATTAGGTATTTTTTTTCATAACTTGTATGATTGAGTCAATATTCGTTTAGATATAATGGTGAAGGCCTGAAAGACATGGCACTAGTAGTTAGTTTTTATTTATATAATGAAGTTTTCTTTGTTAAGAGTAAAATAAACAGCAATAAATAAAAAATGAAGAATCATAAACTAACATCTGTATCAGGATTAGATTCAGATGAAACCTACGGCTGTTGGAATAGTTTGACAGATTGCTTCTTTTTTTTTTTTAGCTCACTTTTGTTTTCTAAAACGTTTCTATTGTTCAGATCCAACAATGACTTTCCCCTGTCACTGGACAGGACTGTCAACACAACGCTATTGAGGAGGTCGGCCTTTGTTCCCAACTCCCTGCAACAGACACAAACCCGGCCTGTCTTTCACTCAACTTCACAATACAACTTCTGTAAGACCTACTAGATCATTTAGTAGAGATTTGACAAAGACTGGAGACACTGAGGTGGTCAGTGTTGATGTTTTTAGTAGATGGACTTATCACTAGAGTAGCTCTACCTTTACTCTCCTGACAGTGTGTCTTGTAAGAGAAACAATTGTCTCTCGTGACCCCTTCAGCTCTTTCACACATTGTTTCTGTCCGGTTGAGATTAGGTTCTTTTACATGCATTCATATGAATTTATATGAATTATAATCACTCGCTCTGGAAGTTTCAGGTTCAGTGCTGATACGTTGTTCATAAACTGCACCAACAACGTAACAAGAACCTAAAAAACTCCCAGATGAATTTCCTGAAGCTGAAACTCAGGACGACGATGAAGGTGTTTAATGTAAAGAACAACAACAGGGATTTTTTTTAAAGTAACATGAAGACAGTGGTGAAGAAAAACCCATCCTACCCTCTGTATGTTCTTGGAAAAGTCAAGAACTGCGTGTCGGAGGTCAGCTGTGTGACACAAATTCTGGCCTCTTTGCTGCAGCTCGGATGGATCTAAGCCTGTTTTCCACATGCTTGCCTCTGCAGCTGTGCATGCTCATATCTAGGTTACACAGAAGGGATTTTCCTCTTTTTCACAACACAAAATACAACTTTTTTTTGCCGTGAAAAAAGCTGAAAAGGCAAAAAAAAAAGTACATAGATTTGCACCTGGCCAACAGTGCTAGAGTGTCAACATGGCTAAAGCTGGTGGTGGAGTGGCTTATGTAGGTGATTATATAGGTACAGCATTGTGCAGCTGCCAGTAGCGTCAGCCTCAGTGGGTTTTCTGTTTCATAGACACAGTGGTCTGGATCGAAGTCAACGCTTTAAACTACCCTCCAGAGACAGACAGCCATGAACCAAATACATACATCTAGAAAGTAATTACTTCAGCCTTTGAGTTTGAGCTGTTTCATCATGTTTGGGGCGACTGTACTTGGCTTAATGTGTGTAAACCCCACATGCACTGTTCACATACATGTGTGTAATGCAGGGTTTGGAGGCCAGGTTATTTGTTGTAAGTCCCACCAAGTCTTCAGCGTCTCCATTAATATGATCGGACTCAAACCTCAAGTCTCTTTTTGTCCACAGTGGACAAAGCGGGTCCTTTTTGAAGACTTTGAATCAATGGCCCGGGTCTGTGTGTGTGGGCTACCGCGCTCTCGGGTTTTGCCAGTGGGTTGTGACGTCTGGAAAGTCTTGAGAATTTGCAGATATTTTTCTGTCTTCCTTTCCTCATTGCTCCTTGGCTGGACGTATGGTTTGTGGTGGTTCTCTATGAAAACCTTCAAGTCAGGTTGCTGATCAGCAGAAATACAGGAACAGGTTCGTTATAGTAAATCTCTGCAGCAGAAGACGAGAGAGGAAAGGTCTTTAAGTTTGAGCCTTGTGCTTACGGAGGGTGTTGGTCTCTTGCTGCAACTTTTACAAGATCATCTAGGATTAAAACAAAAGGTGCGGGAGTTTAATGTAACTTTTGTAGGGCGATGTTGTAAGAAGGCTTTTGGCTTCAGGTTCAGGTGTTTCTGCCGACTCCTGTGCTTTTCTTTTACCCTCGGAAAACAATCTTGAACATTTTTTTGAATGCTGCTGCCGTCTGATGGATAGGGCAAATATTAGTACATACCTCCCCGCAGTGAGACCTGTGTATCAGATGATCTGTCAAATGTGACAGGGCCAAGGACGTGTGGATTCTCCTCTGAAAAATTTTTGTAACCTAATTGAGTCTCTTTAACGCACACACACACACACACACGAACTTCTGATAAAAGAGTCTCTTTTTAAACACACCTCCCTCTCTCAAGGACACACTGAACACAAAGGTCTCTTTATTTCAGCCCAAATAGTCTAATGGAGACGCTGTTGTAGTGCCGCTTCATGAATATCCTCTTGTTGCTGAGAGAAATATGCGTCATTGATATACCTCTCATGTAATCAATTAGTACCTCTGGGTATGAACAGGGCAAAACCAGGGGAAATCCTGATACGTCCGAGTTAGGTTATTGAGAAGAAGGGATTGAATATCTGAATAAAGAACAGATTTTGTTTCTATTTCTTGCTCTGTTGTTTGTTAAAAACAATAGCTGGTGTTTCCATCTTGATTCATATATTTGTCATATCTCTCTGTATTGATGTGTTGTATTATATTATACACAACTAAAAATACAGGACCTCATTGGAAATGAGAACCAGTTCTCAATTTACTTACCTGGAAAAATAAAGGGTAGATAAATACATAAAATACAATATCAGATACAACTCTAAACACAACACTGTCTACATATGATTCCAGATTAATATTAAGATGATTTGCAAGTTTTATTGGACATTTCATTGGACATGAGCCACAAACTATGACATTTTTTTTTTGTAAATCTCCTTTGTTGCCAATTATTACCAGTTTTAATATGTCTAAGAAGCTGGTTTCAGCTTCATCCCTTATGCTCTACATCATAGGTGTCAAACATGTGGTCCGGGGGCCAAATCCGGCCCGCCAAAGGGTCCAGTCTGGCCTTTTGGATGAATCTGTGCAATGCTGAAATCACACTGAAAATATTAACAATAATATTCATTCAGGTTTCACTGTCAAACCAATTCAATACGAACAGTCCATACCGTACCATACTACAATTATATACTACAATTACTCACAACTCCAAATATGATCATGCATTTAGAGTAAAACAAAGTAACATTTAACAAAAAATGTTAATAACCTGAACAAATATGAACAACCTGAAATTACTTAATATCAGTACACTTTTAACAATATTCTGCCCGTTATTAAATATTACCTGTCATTTATAATGTACAGTACATGTGCAAATGTTAAACTGAAGCATAATATTGTTAAAGTTACACTTATGTTTTCAGTTTGTATTTAGTCATGTTGCTTTAAAGGACAGTTTTTAGATGTGAACATATATAATTTG
>JAPTHA010000018.1:23903987-23920536 GCA_029814585.1 Gymnapogon annona | reverse complement strand
TGGATTATCTCAGCAAAGCAGAAGTGCTCACTATCACACATTTAGACAGATTTGTGAACAATGTTTGAGAGAAATGGCAATATTGTGTATCTGGAATAAATTTTAGATCTTTAAGTCCATCTCATGAAAAATGGGAGCAAAAACAAAAGTGTTGAGTGTATGTAGTGGTCACAGTATGTTGTTGTACTAGTATGTAATGGTATTAGTCTACAGTGGTGCTAGTATGTGGTGGTACTAGTATATGGTGGTGATGGTATGCGGTGGTACTAGTATGTTGTGCTACTAGTATGTGGTGGTTTTGGTAGCAGGACCTACGGGCCCCCACGGTGACACACTCCAGGGCAGACAGGGCTTATGAGGACAGGTCAAAGTGCTGATTGGTCTGCTGGAGATCAGCTGACAGTGGAAGGGTCTGAGGGGGCGCTGACTCTGTGAATCCACACACTGGACATCCCGGTATCGCCGGCCCACTGCTGCACAACCCTCTGGACACTGGAAAATACACATCATGTATGAAATTTATGAAATGGAACAGAAACAAACATTTGGAAATGTGCTACAATGATAATGACGATTCAGTACTGAGTTGAAGAAATGCTGTGTGTAATAATGGATTTTCAGGATGAGCTCTGCCATGATGCACCTTGCTCCATGTGCTGCTCTGCCAGGCGGCGCAAGGTTGGAGGTGGCATGTGCGTGCAGGCTCTGGCCTCTGCATGTTGGCACAGTCCTCGTCAGTGTTTGAGCTGCATGTCACCGTCCTCCATGTCGCACCGACGCCACACGAGGTCGAACACTAACAACAACCACAGGAAGCTCATCGGCTCAATCAGAACACAGTGATATTGGACAAAGCACAGTCATACAGGTGCACTTCCTGTTTATCATTGTTAATGTTAAAACACTCAGTGACAGATCAAATTTCTACCTTATGTATATGAACTTTTCAACGGTAACGTTACACCATACACCATGTCAAATGGAGTCAAGAACATACTATGAGACCATAAAAGTCAACACCCACCTCACTCCAGTTCCCTACAACCCAGAATATCTCTATGGAGACCGGCTCCCTGGCCTTTACATTGTTTTGATGACTGGAGAAGGTGTTCACAGAGGTCTGGCGTTGGCTCCATGGATGACTGTCTTTGGTCCAGGAGGAAGAAGAAGAAGGAGGAGGAGACGGAGAAGAAGAAGGAGGAGGAGAAGAAGAGAAAGAAGAAGGAGGAAGAGCAGGAGGAAGAGCAGGAGGAGGAGGCTTTTTGGCATAAGTGGTTGGAATTTTAGTTTTGGATGCGACAGACTTCTTTGGTTTGACGATATTGACTGTTGGCTCTGGTGGTTCTGCTGTGGTGGAGGGCTTTCTCATGGTGGCGAATGGTTTTCTCAGGGTGGTGGAGGGTTTTCTTATGGTGGTGGAGGGTTTTCTTATGGTGGTGGTGGGCTTTCTCAGGGTGGAAGAGGGTTTTCTCACGGTGGTGGAGGGTTTTCTTAGGGTGGTGGAGGGATTTCTCAGGGTGGTGGAGGGATTTCTCAGTGTGGTGGAGGGTTTCTTTAGGGTGGATGGAGTGGTAGCTGTGGGAACCCAGAGGCTGGGTGGAGTGCTGCCAGGACTGGTGTTCTGGTGGATGCCTCCAGTAGTGGCTTTAATGGTGTGGGGGGGAGTGAGTGCAGATGGAGTGGGTTTCACTGGAGGAGTTTGGACGGATGTGGCTGGAGTCTCAACATCCAGGTCAATAATCTCCTCCTCTTGGTTTCTTCTGTCCTCGATGATGTAGTCGTATCCTGGAGTGTACACTTGTATTTCAGGCGTACTTCCCTCCTCTACCTCCTCTTTCTCCACTTCGATGGTAGACTGGGGGATGTTGGCCGCTGTGGGTGCAGCTGTGGTGGTGGTGTTGGTGTGGTGGTGTGCACTGGTGGAGGACACTGGATGCTGGGTGGGGGTGGTCTTGGGGGGGTAAACACGACGATATTTAGGAGGGGGTCCGGGCCGTCTTCGTAGGTTGGAGTTAGGACAACTCTGAAGACCACACAAGGATCTGGACCGAGGTCTGGAGACCAAGTCACATGACTTTACAGGTGCAAGAGTACAAGTGACGCTCCGTGAACGAACGCCTCCTCCACACGTGACTGGGCACTGCAATAGAGACATCCACCTTTAACCAATAAAGAACCCAACATCCACTAATAATACATAAAGCCCCAAACATCCACCTATAACCCATAAAGACGCAAATATTCCCCTTTTACCCTTAAAGACTACACCCAGGGGACTCACCTCCTGCCAGTCTCCAACTGTCCACTCATTTCCACAGGGAATGTCTCTATTACATGGAACCGCGCGTTTGGGTTTGAGTAGATGTTTGCACTCTATGGGATGCAGAACTGTTTCCTCTCCAGACACTGTTCGGACACAGAGCACTGTTCGCGTTCTGACCCCGTCGGATCCGCAGGTGGCTGTGCAGTGCTGCCAGCCCCCCACCCACCACCTGATGAAAGGACCAATCATAGAAGAGGACGGAGGGTGACGCAGTCATCCACAACACTAGTTGGGATCTGGACCAACCTTCTCTGACTGTAAGGAGGATATTCAAATGCTGCTACTAAAAGTGTCATTTATTTTAGGACTGGTCACACTGACTGACAAATAAAAGCTAATCTTTCGCGAACCATCAGGACAAACACACTAAGATACAGTTGAGCTCATCAGATGCTTCATTTGGATCAGAATAGATCATTGGAGTTGAGTAAACCACAAAACCTCAAACATTAAAAAAACAGATGTACAATCGGTTAGTTCAATAAAACTACTATGATGAATTATTCTAACACACTCATAAAGATCCATTACCATTTCAAATCAAATCAACACAGTTTATCACCATTTATTGTATCAATTACATCATAGATTTTGCTTTTGTTTTGCATTTTTCATGTCATTTCCTATGATTGACTTATTGATCATATCGGTGTCAATCAAAACTCAAGTTACATTGAAACACCAGCAAAACCCACACATTAGATTTTTTGTCTTTCGCAAGAGATCAGTCAATGTTGATCAGAATTCTACTGTGTATCTTCTGAATGTAATGTTTTCAGTGTTTTTTTCTGCATTTAATTGAGTGATTGTAGATATTTATTAAATCTCAAAGGTTCAATTAGATGAGAATGAGGAAAGAGTGAGTTTTATAGTAAAATATGTCCTGAAAGACAAGCTTCAACAACTCCATGGATTTTAATGGTGGATTGAAGACCATGACGTTTCCATGGTAACAACAGATACTATGGATGCATTTAGGAAAAACAAAGAAGGTGCATTTTATCTGAATTATTCCACTGTATCATCAGATGACTTTGATTAATTCAATTCTAAAAAACATTTCATCATCCGCAGACCTTTAAGGATTAATACAGTCATGTTAAAGGCCAGTGAAAACTGAGTAAAACCCATGGAGTTTCCCTCTCGCTCTATATACATACACACACACACGTATGTGTATATATATACATAGTGGACACACAGACATGTTGACCTCTAACCTGGCGGGACAGTCCATTTTCTTGCATTTTCGGTATCTGTCCTCTGGTTGCGTCTCGGCATCACACAAAGACTCATCCACCACACCCACGTCCACCTCAAAACAGCGTGCTGGCTGATGCTGCTCACCTGAAACACAACAGGTCAAAGGTAAACATGTCAGGTGGGTCTAAAGGGAAAACACTTGGACTAGACACCCACCCAGTCCACAGGTGGTGCTGCAGTGAGTCCATGCTCCGTATCTCCACATGTAGACGCGCTCTGTAACCTCATTTCCTGTCTGTTGGCTCTTCCTATAGGTGTACTCATACTTTAAACCTGGGTTCCGCTCCTGAAAGAGAAGCTGGACACAAACATCCGATGAGTGGACCAACAGCTGTAATGGTGTAGGTATGGTTGTTGAAGGGTTAAAAGGTACCTGGAGCATAATGGGTTCTTTGGTGGGCCCAGGTGCAGTGAGGTTCTCCATATTGCCACTGCGTTCATAGTAGAAGGTGGTGCCACCAGCCTCGTATTCACCGTTCCACTGGATGATGTAGTTGCCATTCAGGAAGTAGTCCTCTGAGTCCCGCCTCTTCAGGGCCAGGAAGTTACCTGCTTCCTCCACTTCCTTCACCAGAATGTCCCGCGCTCCCTCAGGGATCACACCCACATCCGTGTACCCTAAAGGGGGTTAATAGTCAGTCCAGCAAAGACACACAGCCCACCATAGTGCTGCTCACACCAGCCTCTGTGATCTTTAATGGGGTGGGGGGTCTTTCTGTGGTTTTTATTGTGCGAGAATAGGGAGGGGGGCGGCATGGGGGAGGACAAAGGCAGTGTGTTTCTGGAGTTTAATGATGTTTGTGAGGAGGTGTGTGTGTGTGTGTGTGTGTGTGTGTGTGTGTGCACGTGTGTGTGTGTGTGTGTGTGTGTGTGTGTGTGTGTGTGTTTGTGAGGAGGTGCGTGTTTCTGTTTTTGAAAAAAAAAAGGGGTGACGTCGAAGTCTTTTGAAGTCATACACATCTGGGGTGGTTATCTGGAAAGCATGTCGTGTGGAGAAACACACACCGACAAAAAGAAAGTAAAAGAGAGAGAAAGATGGAGATGTATTGCTTTAAAGTCTCCTCTATTAATGTGTTTATGTGGATGCTTTCAAAGATGGAAGAATACGACAAAATATACGCTGGCTGCGCACACAAACACAAGCCTGCAGACACACACGCACGCATGCACGCACACACGCACACACATACACAGACATGCACACACTCTTACGCGCACACATGCACAGACATGCACACACAAATGTACACACAGAAACACGTTGCAACAGCCAATTACGGCAGGATATACAGCTGCACCTTGTGGACAAACGTGTTGCTATGGCTGCAGAGAAAAAACATTGAAGTCATTGCTGTGTCCTGAGATGACTGTTGCATCAGCAACATCTGTTTCTCACACCTATATTTCATCATCATTCAGACACATGTGCGTGTCCTTCAACTCACCAAAGCCCTCTTGTTCATCGTAGGTTTTGTAAACGGTATTGCAGCTGGAGCCGTCGCCCAGACACACTCCACAGCGGTCCTCCACAGCATTGGAGTCGATGCCGAAGTCACAGCCCACCTCCTGAACACAAACACACAATCAACACCACAACCAGACCAACCAGAACCACAATCAAAACCACAACCAGGACCAGAAGCACAACCAGAACCACAACTACGCTCACAACCATAACGACAACCAGAAGCACGATCAGAACAACAATCAGTACCATAACCAGAACTACAACCACAAACGCAAGCAAACCCTTAATCACAATGGGAACCACGATCAAAACATTGTCTTGACTTGTGCGGTTTGGTGTTGTTTTGTTTTGTTTTGGCTGTCGCCTCTGGCCCTGTTAGTGTGGGTGGGGGGCGGGGCCTGGTGGTGAATAAATGTGACTGTATTGTGGTGTAATGTAATGTTGTTGTCTAATGAAAAATACAAAAGTAAAATATTTTTTAAGAAACACAACCAGAACCACACCTGCAACAAGAACCACAGTAAGAACCACAACTTTAATTAGAACCGCAACCAGAACTACAACCACAACCAGAAAAACAACCACAAACAGAACCATAGCCATAACCACAACCAGAACCACATCTACAATGACAATCGCAACCAAAACCACAACCAGAACCACAACCACAACCACAACTGCACTAACAACCACAACTTGAACAACAACCACAAACAGAACTATAACACCACCCAGAACCACAACCGCAGCAAGAATCACAACCAGAAAAACAACAACCAGAAGCACAGTCAGAGCCATAACCAGAACTACAACCAAAAAGGCAAGCAAAACCCTAATCACAACCAAAACCACATTCAAAATGTCATACAGAATCACAACCGAAACAGCAGCCAAAACCACAACCAGAACCCTAACCAGAACCAGAATCTCAAGCAGAACCACAACCAGAAAAACAACTGCAGCCCAAACCAGAACCACAACCAGAATCAAAACTACAATTACAATCACAACCAGAACAAAATCCGCAACTGGAACCACAACCGCAAGTGGACCCACAATCAGAAACACAACCTCAACCACGAACATAACCAGGACGACAACCAGAGCAAGAAATACAACCATAACCAAAACCACAACCAGAACCGCAACCAGAAATACAACCACCACCAGAACCACAACCAGAACTAAACCCACAACCAGAACCACATTTAAAAGCACAACCAGGACAAAAACCACGACCAGAAGCACAACAAAAACTACAACCACAATCACATCCATTCACAACCACATCTAGAACGACAAGCACAACCAAAACCACAACCAGAACCATATTCAAAACCACAACCACACCTGCAACGCTCCATCCTATCAACACACTGACCCTACAGATCAGACACACTTGGTACTGGTGCTTGGACTGGTGTGTCCAGTGTATGGTAGTGGTGTTTAGACTGGTGTTTGGAACGGTGTTTGCTACCAATTTTTTGACCAGGCCTACAGCCCCATGGTGCGCTTACCAAGACACACTACCTTGCACACTCCATTGACGCAGATGTTCCTGGACTTATTGTTCATGAAGCACGGCGTTCCATCCGTCACAGTGTCCAGCATCTTCTCTGCAAAGTACTCTGTGACGGGTCGACAGTGCAGCTCACAAGGGTTCACTAGCAGAAGATTAGGTTTAGAGTTAACTAGAAGAGGGTTAGCGTCAGAACCAGAACCCAAACAACACACTCATATTACGTCATTACTGTAGAGAAATAATTAAACGTGTCTGGATCCTCCACAATTCAGAACAATCTAAAACCACCTGTTACAATGTGCAGGGTTAATTAACTCATGTCCACCTAAGCGTGAATTAACTCAGAGCATCTACAGGTTAATTAACTCATGTACTTGTAAGGGTTAATTAACTCTTGTACATCTACAGGTTAATTAACTCATGTGCATGTAAGACTTGTTCATTTACACGTTAATTAAGTCATATACATCTAAGGGTTAATTGAGTCTTGTGCATCTAAGGGTTGGTTAACTCTGGTGCATCAAATCATTAATTGATTCTTGTTCATCTAAGGGTTAATTGACTATTGTGCATCACAAGGTTAATTAACTCACGTGCACCTAAGCATTAACAGATCAACATTGTGAACATGAACCCAGCATCACTTCTACAGATTCAGCAAATCAGTGAAACCTAGAGGAACCTGTTCAGGTCCGACTCAGCTGTCTGAGTGCATGCGCAGACAGCACACACCAAGCTGCACGTTAGCATTAGCGGATAATAGCCTCTTTAGCTCCGCCTTCATCATTGCAGGGCTATTATAGGTCCTGGATGTGAATCAGTGAATGAATGACACCTCCATTGAAGCACTGCTTCTTGGTGGATGTAGTGAACAGGAACTGATGTTTTTGGTGTGTGTATTCAGCCCTTTTACCTTCTCTTTTCAGAGGTTGATTTCCACCAGAGAATCACCGGAAAAGTTGCTGCGGAACTTCATTGAAATTCCGCTCCACGCTCAAATCTTTTACCGGTGCCAGGCTCGCACCACAGTTTAGACACAAACACACTTGTCTTTCACATTTGTCAGACAGACATACGTGTTTCCTTGTTCATGAAAATGACTAATTTTTTACCTCCTAATACTGTGACTAAACTCTACTAACATCGCTAGCGCGACTGGCTCAGTACATTCCAGTACCTGGACCATTCTGCTGCCCCCAGGTTCTGCCCGTCTACCAAAGACAGACAGCAAACGAGCGTGAAAGTTTGACTGACAGTTAATTAACCATGGTGGAAGGTGGGTGGGGGCAAGATACTTGTAATTTTGATTGGTTGAAAATTTAGACCTGATTTACCAAGTGACCAATCAACTGTGTTATTACATTATTGACCCGTGGTGAGAGCTCCTGGATGAGACCTCTGAGCCACTGGTGTGTGACGAACAATGCGTTGGAGACCCCTGAATTAGTCCTATTTTTAGGACACTCCCGCGGGCAACTCATGCCTTCCTTGCCTTCCCTGCTGTCCACAGGCGCCGTGTTGGTGGCCACTGATCTACAGGTTAATTTACTCATGTTGAATGTAAGGGTTAATTAACTCTTGTACATCTACAGGTTAATTAACTCATGTGTATGTGAGACTTGTTCATTTACACTTTAATTAACACATGTCCATCTAGGGGTCAATTGAGTCTTGTGCATCCAAGGGTTGGTTTTCAAAATGTTAACTGGCTCTTGTTCATCTAAGAGTTAATTGATGCTTGTGCATTTCAGGGTTAATTAGCTCATGTGCACCTAAGCATTGATTAAGCCTAGTTAACTTTTGTACATCTAAGCGTTCATTGACTCTGTATATCTAAGGGTTAATTAACTGATGTGCATATAAGGGTTAAATAACTTGTGAATCTAAGGGTTAATTAACTCTTGTGCATCTAAGGGTTAATTAATGCTTTGCTGCTCTGGACTGTCCAACTGTCTGTGCACGTGCTGCCCTCTGTTGGTCATACATGTGCACCTGCAACTTGATTTACAGGTGGGTGGGCACTCACTCGGGTTGGCCACAGGCATCCAATGGTAGAGCTTGTTGTGATAGGGCACGGTGTCAAACTCACTGCAGAGCATCTCTCTGAAGGTGGGTGTATCGCTGCGGCAGGGTTTGGTGTTACACGTGCGGTAACGCTTCCTCTCCCCTGTGCAGTATTTACCCCCAAACTCTGGTCTGTGCACAAACAAGTCACATTTGAACATGTGGGAGTCAACAAACGCCTGGCGGTTCACGACCCAGATGACAGACAATGAGGGGCGGACTTTAAAAACTACCATTTATGAAGAAGGTTAATGGTTAGGGTCAGCGTTAGGATCACGGTTAGCGTTAGGGTCTGAGTGAGGGTTTGGGTTGGGCCAGGGTTAGAGTCAGGGTTAGGTTAGACCTTACTTTGGGTTGTTACATTCCCTCTCAGCTGACTGGATGCCGGTGCCACAGGTCCTGGAACAGAAGGACCAGGTGCTCCATCCACCCCACCCTCCATTCACCGTCTCCGGCAATTTGCCCACGATGACGCACTCACCGGAGATACACCACTGAAGAAGAACAATCACAACAACACAACACACTTACAATATAGCAGACAGGTACTGGCTTGTGGATCAATTGGTACCGGGCCGCACAAGAAATCAATTATTTTCATTTCATTTATCATCTGAATGAACAATCTTTTGACTGACAATACTTGAAATATGGATTTATCACTTGGAGGCCAAGCACACTGGTTTAAAAGACAAGCTCCTGTCTTTTAAACCTGGAAGGGTGAATCTTAACAAACATGCAGGAGCCTGATTCTAATGGTTCAAACTGGCAACTTTTTTCAACTATTGAAAATAAACATTGATGGAGTGTTGAATAAAAAAAATGTTGTGTAGGTATATTTAGATAATAGAGAAAGAAACGTGGAATTGCTGGTCCTTATTTTTCCATGTAAATTTTTTTATAGATTTTGGTGGCAGAGACAATGTTAGTTGAGACTTTGATGTTATACTCATTTTGTTGGTGCAATGTTACAAAGAAGTTGCAAATAAAGTTGTATACGAGTACATGGTTAGCGGTGATGGAAGAAGACACAGGATAGAGGCAGAAACATGATGAAGGCAGAAAAATGGCGGAAGAAGAAACTTAATGGAGGAAGAAACATGGCAGGAGCAGAAACATAACAAAAGCAGAAACATGACAGAGGAAGAAACAGATGGAGAAAAAATTGATGGAAGCAAAAACAAATGGAGGAAGAAACATCATGAAGGCAGAAACAGATGGAGGCAAAAACATATGGAGGATGAAATATGACGGAGGCAGAAAAATGATGGAGGCAGAAACACAACAGAGGCAGAAAGATGAGGCAGGAAGAAACATGACAGAAGTAGAAAAATGATGGATCCAGAGACATAACAGAAGAAGAAACATGACAGAGAAAGAGACATGATGGAGGCAGAAATGTGACAGAAACAGAAACATGATGGAAAAAAAATATGATGGAGGAAGGCACATAACAGAGGAAGACAAATGATGGAAGCAGAAATATGAACGAAACAGATGGAGGCAGAAAATTTATGGAGACAAAAACAGATATAGGAAGAAACATGACGGTGGCAGGAACATGACAGAGGCAGGAACATGATGGAGGAAGAAACATGATTGAGTCAGAAATATGATGAAGGCTGACACAGATGGAGGGTGAAACATGGTGGAGGCAGGAACATGATGAAGACAGAAACACGATCAAGGCAGAAACACAATGGAGGCCTAAACAGGTGGAGACAGAAACATGATGGAGGTAGAAACATGATAGACTCAGGAACACAACAGAGGCAGAAACATGATGGAGGCAGGAACATGGCGGAGGCAGAAACATGACAAAGGCAGAAACATGGTGGAGGCTGAAAAGTGACAAAGACAGAAACATCACGGAGGTAGAAACATGATGGACATACAACCATGATGGACGTACAAACATTATGGAGGCAGAAACATGGCAGAGGCAGAAGCATTACGAGGCAGAAACATGATGAGGCAGAAACATGACAAAGGCAGAAACATGATGGAGGCAGAAAAGTGACAAAAGCAGAAACATCATGGAGGAAGAAACATGATGGAGGCTGAAACAGATGGAGGTAGAAGGACAATGGAGGCCGAAACAGATGGAAGAAGAAAAATGATGCCATTAGAAACATGACAGAGGCAGGAACATGGAGGAAAAAACATGACGGAGGCAGGAGCACATGGAGGCTGAAACAGATGGAGCCAGAAACAGCAGGAACATGATGGAGGCAGAAACATGACGTAGGAAGAAATATGATGGAGGCAGAAACATGACGGAGGCTGAAACAGATGGTGGGAGAAACATGATGCAGACAGATGTAGGCTGACACAGATGGAAGGTTTAACATGGCAGAGGCAGAAACAGGACGGAACCAGAAATACAACAAAGGCCGAAACACATGGAGGCAGATAAGTGATGGAGACTGAAACAGATGGAGGCGGAAACATGATGGAGGCAAAAGTATGACCGAGGAAAAAATAGGGTGGAGACAAAAACACATAGACGATGAAACATGACAGAGGCAGAAAAATTTTGGACTAAGAAACACGATAGAAGCAGAAGCATGACAGAAGAAAGATGACAGAGGTAGAAACATGACGGAGGCAGAAACACGATGGAGGAAGAAACAGATGTAGGCAGAAAGATGACTGGGGCAGAACTAGATGGAGCGTGAAACATGACAGAGGCAGAAAGATGATGGAGGCAGAAAAAGATGGAGGATGAAACACGATGTAGGTAGAAACATGACAGAGGCAGAAACATGATGAAGGAAGAAACAGATGAAGGTAGAAACATGACGTCTGTTGACATGTCATCTGTCAACAGATGGGACAGATGAAAGTACAGTAGATACAGATGGAGGTTGAAACATGGCAGAGGGAGAAGACATGACAGAGCTAGAAACAGGAGGCAGAAACATGATGGACGTAGAAACAGAAGGAGGGAGAAACATGATGGAGGCAGAAATATGATGAAGGAAAAAACATGATGTAGGAAGAAACATGACGGAGACAGAAATACAACAAAAGCAGAAATGGATGTAGGCAGAAAGATGACAGAGGCAGAAATAGATGGAGCGTGAAACATGACAGAGGCAGAAAGATGATGGAGGCAGAAAAAGATGGAGGATGAAACATGATGTAGGCAGAAACATGATGGAGGCAGAAACATGATGGACGTACAAACATGATGGATGGACAAACATTATGGAGGCAGAAACATGGCAGAGGCAGAAATATTACGGAGGCAGAAACATGACGAAGGCAGAAACATGATGGAGGCAGAAATGTGATAACGGGAGAAACATCAGAGAAACATCAGAGAGGAAGAAACATGATGGAGGCAGGAACAGATGGAGACTGAAACAGATGCAGCCAGAAACACAATGGAGGCCGAAACAGATGGAAGCAGAAACATGATGGCTTTAGAAACATGACAGAGGCAGAAGTATGACGGAGGCAGAAAAAGATGGAGGATGAAACATGATGTAGGCAGCGACAAAGTGACAAAGGCAGAAACATCATGGAGGAAGAAACAGATGGAGGCAAAAACATATGGAGGATGAAATATGACGGAGGCAGAAAAATGATGGAGGCAGAAACACAACAGAGGCAGAAAGATGAGGCAGGAAGAAACATGACAGAAGTAGAAAACAGAAAAACAGAAAAATGATGGAGGCAGGAACACCTAGAGGCTGAAACAGATGGAGGCAGAAATACAATGGAGGCTGAAACAGCGGGAACATGATGGAGATAGAAACATGACAGAGGCAGAAACATGACTGAGGCAAAAACATGATTGAGTAAGAAATATGACAGAGGCAGAAAGAGATGGAAGCAGAAACATGAGGGTGGCTGAAACATGATGAAGCAGATATATGACAGAGGCGGAAACAGATGAAGGCAACCCATCTGCAGCTGGATGAAACTAGACAAAAGCGGTTGTTCTGTGTACCTTGCCTGGTCCACAGAGTGTTCCGTCGATGGGTGAGTCCAGTTTGGAGCGACACGACCCGTTCACCGAACACCAAAGGATCTGACAAATGTTCTGAACACAGTATCATGGATCAGACGGGTGGTGTTGAGGGTAGTGTTGAGCTTCAATGACTGATACTCACGTCCACTTCAGAGCAGAAGGTGGCGTTGGGGCCATACTGAAGCTGGCACTGGTGATGGGTGGTGTAGCGGACACCAAGGTTGGCCAAAGGCGTAGCCAGCTCCTTCTTAGATGGACGGTCATCCAGACAGAACCCCCACCCACGACTGACAAACAGAGAGAACAGACAGAGGAAGAAACATGATGGAGGCAGTCATCATTAGTGATTATATTGGTATCAGTCATGATGTGATATGATGATATTCTTTTACTAATCCCACTTGGGAAAATTTCAAATATACAGCAGCAAGAATAGACTAGAACTGCAAGCAGTTATGAGTAGGGGCCAAGTCTTCCGGCGCCACTCGGCTCCGGGACCCCACAGATCAACCCTGAAGGATGACAGTCTCTTAAATGAATACTTTCCACGTAGACCAGCCTTTCTGAAAGAGTGGTCCGCGAGGACCTCACGGACTATTTACATTTTTAAAATTTCAATATTTAAAATTCTCTGTAAAATCATTGTATCTCAAACTGCCAGTCTGGTAAATATTAGTATATTAGTATCCTGACCTATAGCACTTTTTTTTAAGCCACTGAAAGCGCTTTACATTAGCCTCACATTCACCCAGACGGCTGCTACACCATGCCAGGCTCCACTGGGAGCAATTTAGGGTTCAGTGTCTTGCTCAACTTCGACATGTGGACAGTCGGAGCCAGGATTCGAACCACCAACCCTTCGGCCATTGGACGACCCGCTCTACCAACTGAGCCACAGCCTCAGTCTCAGCCTCAACTGAGCCACAGCCGCCCCAGAGTGTGGAATATAGCCTACAGTAACCTACAATTAATAATGGGTCAGTGGCTTAAAACCAGCACAATAAAAAGAAATGCAAATGAAAACTTTGAGACATCTGGAAAAGTGCAACGACTCGATGAACCAAACGCCAGTAACTCTGAGGATGGTTTAATGTCAGCGATGTCTTCAACACAGACCCTGCCGCCATGGAGTGAAACTTGTGTGGTCAAACAAGAAGCCACTACAAAGGTAAAGAGAAAATATCACAGTCACTACATTCAGTTAGGGTTTTTTTGGAGTGGAGATGAGGAGGATCCCAAACCCCACTATGCTATCTGCTACGAAATGTTGGCCAACGAGGCTATGAAGCCTGCAAAGTTAAGACGCCATTTGGAAACTAAACACAACGACTATGTGGGGAAACCTGTTCATTTTTTTGAAAGGAAACGAGGTGAACTGATTCTTCATACAGGTTATCCCTCCTGATCGCCAAAGCCAGAAAATCTCATTCAATAGGTGACAATTTAGTTAAACCAGCTGGAAAGGTGATGGCTAACATTGTGTTTGGGGAAAAGCCAGTGACAAAATTAACAGGATTCCTCTCTCCAATGACACTGTCCAACGGCGCATAAAATCTATGGCTGCAAGTGTTGAAGATCAGTTGTTGACGTGTTTACGCCAAAGCCAGCTTTTCTCACTATAGCTGGATGAATCTACCGGCACTGGGAATGAGGCAAATCTGCTGAGTTTTTTGAGATACATCTATGCCAGTGGGGTGCATGATGACTTCCTCTTTTGTTGTTCCTGCCAACCAACAGCACAGATGAAGCAATTTTTAATTCACTCAATGATTTCGTTGTCAAGAATAACATAGACTGGAAAAGATATGTTGCCATTTGCACTGATGGTGCAACTGCAATGACCAGCAAACAAAAAGGATTATGTTTCAGGTAAAAAATGTCAGCTCCCCAAGCCCTAGCCGATGACATCACTCACTCTAAATCCAGAAATTTTCACCAACCGAAGGGCTGTAAAAAGGTTCACCTGTCGAAAACGTAAATCCTACCCTCACACAATCAAAACTGGCAGATTTCCCATGTTAAGTAGATGGGATTTTTTTGGTCTGAGATATAGTACAAAAAGGATTTCAGGAATATTTAATCTACAATGTCTTAAAACAGAACTGAGGCTTTTCTTCATACCCACCAAATGTAATTAAAATGAGCCATTTAGGAGATATGTATTTATCACAAAATTCATTGCAAACCCTCACAGTCACAACAACCCAGAATGTTAGTGTTGATACTATTTACGGTTTGCACCACATATTCTGACCAAAAAAAATTTGTGTTATAACTTTAGATCAGATACACGAGTTGAGTGTACATGTCAAATTTCAGGCGTATTGAACCAAATCTTAAAGTGGGGTTAGAAAAAGTATGTTTTACAGTTTTTGTGAAAAAAAAGTTACAGGTACAAATGGGCGTGGCCTAGCCCACGTTATTCAGCAACATTCACGGAATGTGGCAATGTGTGTTTTTAAAAAATGCAAAACAGAGTGTGGGAGTTATAGATGTAAAGACATTACAGTGCCTCCTGCAGGTGTACTTGTGTCTGAGGTGAGCATAGGTAGTGGAACCAAACCTCCAAACTGCATCTCTGTACCACGCACGGTTGAGGCTGCACTGACACTTTTACTAACATAAAAATAATAATGTTATGGCCGTTTCAAAGCCACGACAAAGGAACAAGAAACGCAAAATCAAACTCTTAACATGTCCTATAGATTTAATTAAAGAAGAAACTATATACAAATGACAACATAAAGAGTCCAACAGTACAACTACAACAGAAATAGCAGTAGCATGGCATCTAAAGCGGCTGGAGAGTCTCAGTCAACTTGCAGGAGGAGTCTGGTTATATAGGCTGGCTTGTGCATTCTTAAAATATTTATTGGACAAAACCAAAAATCCAGCATCACCAATAAATAGAAGAAACAAGGGAAAAAAATGACGATGGAAGGAACCATGACATCATCAGACCTTCAGGTGTCGATCAACCATGATCATGTGACCATATGACTGAGTGACCGTTTACGTTTCAACCGTTAGCGGTTAGCAGCTGAGAGAGCTATGCTAACGGTGGCTGTGGACCTTTTCACTGCCGGTTTTCTCTCCGACGGACGCATTCAGACCCTCGTTATCGTTATCATCTCTGGGACTTCTATCATGTATACTGTCCTTGTCTTTGTTGTCCATGTTGTGCAGGATTTCAGTTTGTTGTGTATCTGTTCTGCTCTGTTCTTTTTTCTACTCTTTGTTTAAGCTGCTGTTTTGAAATTTCCCCTCTGGGGACTAATAAAGGCTTATTCATGTGTGCTCTACCATCACAGAACCTGAAGACCAGAATCTCCAGCAGCTGTGGTCTGTGCACCTGCTTACTCTTCCCCTCTCTATAGGCACTTTAACACTGTACAACCATCTGTAGTTCCAAGAAGCCTTTTCCCAGTTTCCTAGAACCTTTTTAGTTCCTAGAACCTGTTGAGTTCCTAGAACCTTTTTTTAATTCATAGAACATTTTGTAGTTCCTAGAACCTATTAAGTTCCTTTTGTAGTTGCTAGAACCTTTTTAGTTCCTTGGACCTTTGTTGGTACATTCCTACAGAATAGGAACTACAAACTGTGGCAATACTTCTTAGAACCTTTTTATGTCCTACTCACAGGCAGGGTGAATATTCTATCAGTGTGAACTTGTGACAAGAGACTTGTGACAAGAGAAACACACGTGGTCCATGAACAGATTAGTAGGAGACAGTAGAGTGTGTGTTGTTGATTATGGGATGGATGAGGCTAAATCCATTCAATCACTCTACTACTTAACACTTTATGGAGATTGTCTTCGACTCATTTGTATTCTATATTATTCTGTACATAAATATTGATGTGTGTGTGTGTGTGTGTGTGTGTGTGTGTGTGTGTGTGTGTGTGTGTGTGTGTGTGTGTGTGTGTGTG
>JAPTHA010000018.1:23875464-23887657 GCA_029814585.1 Gymnapogon annona | reverse complement strand
AAAATAGATAACTGAACAAAGCGGTGTGTGTAGGTTAATGTTTACACACACACACACACACACACACACACACACACTTCGTCATTGTTTCAAACCCTGAGTTCAATGGGTTGCTCAGGAAGAAAGGACACAGCTACCACCAAACAGATTTTGTTCTTTTCCTTTCCATTGAGAGATAGCGCTGCTTTTCTTTCTTTTAAAAGTTCCCCTCATGCATCTCGACGCCATCTGGCTCTGTTTTTATTCTTCAGTGTGGTTTCTTCACTTTCTCACAACCTTTTTCAGACCCTGCCAAAAAGCTATTCTCAGAGCACATGTCTGAATAGACATGGACTGTGGTGTTACACAAGTTTTCTCTTTATTTGAGTTGGCCGTCTGCCAGGTGACATCAGTGGGAGCTGTGCAGTATGTTCCTATTCTTTCCTTTTCTGCCATTATTTTTTTTCACTGAGATGCATGTATGAAGCTATCAGTGGCAAAGTCTGTCTCGATGAAGATCATTTTAAAATAATGTAAAAGTAGAGACAGCATTAGTTTAACTTGTGGCCTTTGGATTACCAGATATTAGCAACGTCATAGTGTATAGAAGAACATGTCAAGGGATGAAACATATTTATTTTCCTGCTTTTCCTTTCACAAATGTATTTTATTTTTAACTCATTGTTAAACCTTACAGTGTATAGTATTACTGTCTTCTGTTTATTATGGGAGACTGTTGCAGTTTTTCATGGAGTGTGTAGTTTTCTGCTACCTATAATGAAACTAGGTACATTGCCAGTTTCACAAGCAATATATGACATTAAAGCAAACGCATACTGTAAGATGCTGTACTGTACTGATACTGTAAGTCTCCACTAAAAAAGAGAAACATGACTTGAAAAATATGACATTTTTTTCTTCAGTTTGCATTCCGTCATTACAATATAAAAAATATCTCAGTAGTTTGTTTAATTATACAACCTGCATGTTCAGACTTACATCATTTGAACAGTTTTATTCAGTAGAAAAAGATGGCCCTCCCCGTCATGTTTCACAGTAGACAGTTTGCATTTCTGGACAGTGACTCACCAGCGGTGCTGTGTCCAGCAGCTCCAGCCGGGCCCATAGGGGCTACTGGGGCTCAGTGCCAATAGTAATTGTTTTGGAAAAAGTTCAAAACTTTTTTTTCATTTGAGCCAGTAGCTCCAGACTTTTGACTTACCTTTTATGATCCATCTGCACTCAGGCTTTAGGGAGGCCCTCTGGTGCCCCCGACACCCTTCACTACCCCCCGTGTGCCCCCACCGACCTCTGCATTCTCTGTCTTCTATCAACAACAGCCTCTGTCCGTCAGTGGACAGATGCTGGCTCTGCTGACGCTGAGCTTGAGCTCAACCCAATATCATCCCCACAGAGAAGGAGAATCCATACGAGGATGTTGACCTGAAGCGGAGGAGTTTGGGTCGGAAATCTTGTCTGTCGGAGAGCAGCAGATCGTGGACCGGCATGGACAGGAAGCTGAACTCTCCACCTGAGGTACAATATAAACCTGGTGGGATTGTCGTGTCTTTTTTTCCTGAGGTGAAGTGAATCCCCTCGCTGGGTGTCACTGAGGACTCCTGGACAAGCTCTCTTTACATCTCGTTTGTAGCACCACTGGAAAGACTTTGATGTGTTTACATCTGCTGATGTTCTGCACAAAGTCCAGGCTGCAGATTTGACTTCCTCACATTAACACTGTGCAACGTCTCACTTGCATTTGAAAAAAAAAAAGGGGTATTAAATATTGCTTTGTTAGTATCAGTGTCCTGAAATAGAATATGCTGAATGAACTGACTGACTTTGAAGCAAACCAAACCCCGTGCTTGTCTCCTCTCCTGCATAGTTGCCTTCCAAACCCAGTAGCCAGTCCCTCCGTCTGACCGGCCCATGCGACAGGAAAAGCCACCGGGTCTCGCAGTTGTCCAAACGCCACAGCCACGATGACATGCTGCTTCTCCCTCAACGGGGTGTTTCACCTGTCTCACCTTGTGGCCTGTTGGACGACAGCCTGTGTGGTACCAGTGATACTCTGGCCTCACACAGACACTGGAGGATCCCCAAGGTACACACCACCAGACCCTGCACTAACACCTGCGCTAAGTCACAGCAGATTCTGTCTATTCTCAGTCCATCCTGTGTGTTAGACTAGCTCCAGTTTCTGCAGAGATCCAGTTGAGAAAGTAGCCGCTCTGGATCACGTATAATGACTATAGTTTGGAAGTTTTACAACACTTTGCCACTGAACGTGTGTAATCACTGCTTAGGTTTTGGCTCTGACTGGTGCTTTTTCCTCCATAAGGCTCTTTGAAGCTTTTCAGGTTTATTTCTCAGCAACCCTGGTAGAACACACTTAGCCTTTTCACGCTGTTACTTTTGGACAAGGAAACTCTTCTCAGCAGTTATGATTAAAAGAAACTAGATGTATGATTCCCCAACAGAGAGTATCTTTTGTCTACAGCTGGTCCAGAGGATTAACTCCATTTACTGCACTAAACGTGGGAAGAAGAGGCTGAAGAAACTGTCCATGTCCAACATTGAGACAGCATCTCTGAGAGGTAAAGATTCTATTGACGCTTTTCATCCACCTCAGTGATCCACACGGCGTTCTACCTCCGTTTTTCTCATCACTTAAGTGTCTGATGTGAAGTTGGCCCTTGACCATTGACAGACGTTCTTGTCCGTCTCATGTTTTCTTCCAGATGACAACAGTGAGAGTGAGAGCGACTCTGACGACAGGTTCAAAGGTGAGAGACCGTAACATTCATCTGCAGTCCAGGGGTGGGGTCATGAGAGACAGACAGGTTAAGGATGTTTCCCACACACCAGTTTGTGTCAAGATACTTTGGCTCTCATGGCTCAAGGCTAACATTAGGCATCTCAACTGGACTTATTGGCTATGAGAGGAGATAATAGCTCCAAAAAATGAATGTGTCTCTGTCCTATAACAGTTATCAAGGTTCTAATGAAGTTGATGGAAATTCCAACAGTATTTTTAAGAGGAAGGAATACAGAGTGATCAGCTTTTTCATGCTAAAAACTCATATCAGCCTGATAACACCCATATCAGTATTTAATACAATCTTACTAAAACCTACAGTATTTGTAACACTTCTACGTTTGTCTGTGAATGCTGATAGGAGTTCTGTTTGGTCCACTATTAAAATATATCGCAATCTGACATGGGTGGCTGTGGCTCAATTGGTACAGCGGGTCAGCCAGCGGCTAAAGGAGTTGGCGGTTTGAATCATGGCTCCAGCTGTCCACATGTATCACATGTATCACATGTATGTAGCTGTACACATATCTCTCAGAAAGATGCTCCCAGTGGGGCCTGGCATGGTGTTGTAGCTGCCAAATGGTTTGTGAATGGGTAGATGTGAGGCCAGTGTGAAGTGTTCTGAGTACCATAAAATGTGTAGAAAAGTGCTATATAATTTTTATTACCATTATATACCATTTAACTTATGTTATCTCTTACTTTGTGACTGACTTAACAACGTTGTTTGGCCAAAAAATGGACTTCACTAATGCCTCCTTCCATCCTTAGCTCACACCCAGAGGCTGTTGAAGTTGCAGTCGATCCTTCGACGGGCCCCTAGCTACCGCACACTGGAGCTGCAGCTCATTGAGTGGCAGGAGAGAGAACTCTTTGAGTATTTTGTGGTTGTTTCCCTGAAAAAGAAACCCAGCAAGAACTCGTACTCTCCAGAGGTCACCTATCAGTTCCCAAAGGTAAAAGCCTGACAGTAATGAAGAAATCCCACTCTTGGTCCTTGTATCGCTTTTACACCTGATATAACATGAAAACTTCCACGTGTTATACACAGAAGCATCGCATAAGTGGCCCTGAGTATTTTTAGTTTATGACTTACAGCTACGTCACCACTGACCCTGTTCCAAAGTATACTGAAGGTTTGTAGATTAATGAATCCAATTTTCCTGCCTTTCAATTTGCAGATTGTTTTCAGTTCATGCTAACACAAACTAAAGCCTTAACCAGGCACTCAGTCTTTCCTGATATAATTAATAAATTTGACTTGACATTTTGTAATTTGTAGGGTCAAAGCCACAATATAATTATCGTAAATTTTGATAAGAGCCGAGCCTCTTTAAAGTACGTGCAGATGACTAGTGGAAGCAGTGACGTCTAAGGTGAGAGACTGTAATGGACTGGTATGTCAATAAGAGAAATCACATTAGCATATCACAAAATATTTCTGGGAACCTGCTAACATTTCAACAGAACCAGATTCATGTGGCAGGAAGCCATTTAGCATTTGTATATGTTAAGTTATTTAAGACATAGTTCAGTAGAATTGTCCCTTTGGAGAGATGTCTGGGGACACATTCACTCGGCCGTGGAGCTGATGAGGATTGGAGGGGCAAATATTTAACCTTGAATGGGAGAAATGTTAATCATTTATTGGTCTCTTTGAAGTCCATTGGGATCTTGAAAAAAGGAGGACAGAATGAGCCAATGGAGACTCAACTCAACTCCTTTCCTCTTCTTTTCTCTCCTCCTCCACTCCTCTCATCTCCTCTGCTCCCATCCCCTCTCCCTTCTTATCCCCTCCTCTCCTCTCCTCTCTCTCCTCCTCCTCTCTTTCCTTCCTCCTCTCCTCTCCTCTCTTATCCTCCTCTCCTCTCTCCTTCTGCTGCCATATTTCTTTTCAATGTCTATTACACTTATGAGACATCGTGTGTGACAAATGACGGACCTTGAACTTTGAACTCTCCTCTAATTTCACAGCTAGAGAGGCCCACCAAGCAGATGAGGGAGGCAGAGCAGAGGCTGAAGGCCATTCCTCAGTTCTGTTTCCCGGATGCAAAAGACTGGAGTCCAGTTTCCGAGTACAATAGGTATTACTTCAAACATCCACATTCTGTATGTCACATATGCGTCGACTATGAAGCTTGTTTCACAGTATATGCATCTGTGCATGTGGTTCATGTTGGTTCTCATCTATATGTATTTGCTGGTTGCTACAGTGAGACCTTTTCCTTCATGCTGACTGGAGAGGATGGCAGCAGGAGGTTCGGATACTGCAGACGCCTGCTGGTAAGCCACTGCTCTGCTCCCCATCCTGCTGGGCACTGTTTGTTATCACAGCCCTTTTTGTTTTTTTGAGCGTATGATATAGTTTTCCTGTGGCAGCTGAAAAGCAAAGGGTGAAGTGGAAATGAAGTGAAATAGCATCTTTAGCGCAGAAGCCCTTATGTCTGCGTAAGATGGACAAACCAGAGGCCTGCTATGATTCTGTTGGTGTGCTCTCAGGAGGAGCAGAGGTAAAAACAGGTAAACACAGAGGATTTGCACAGTGAGGCAAATGCCTGTGAAACGATTTCTGTAGGAGAACGATGCTTTCAGTTACATCTGCTCAAATAGTAATTATGCAACTGTGTTACTGAAATGAAACAATTCAGAATGGCATAGAACCACAGATCCTTAAAAGTGATAGATTGGGTGTTTCTTTTTAGCGTTGATCCTGCAAATATTTAATCATAGACATAAATTGTAGAAAATCTGAAGAATGTCTTAATTTTAGAAGAAATCTGGTCCAGATTGACACTCAATTTAACAAGAGTTTCTCAGGGGAAAGAATACAACGAAAAACCATAAAGAATACAAACTTTGTCATTCTGGTGCATTTCTTTTTTATAACAAGGCTGGAGGAGACTTTGAAGTTTTTTTTTTGTTGAGCTTCCCGTTTAGCTTGTGGCCAACGAGCCTGACTGTGTGGGATTGTGTGAATGCTGTGGTGATTCTGTTTGCCGTTTGGTATTTCTGAGTATGTTTACAGTACTACACTGTGTATGCTCTCAGAGGTTTTTAAAGGGAAGGTCTTTTACAGCCATCTATGCATATGTACCAGAGTTGCTATAAATTTTTTAAAGAGAGAGGTCTTCGCCATGTACACCCCCAGTTCTTTTTGTAATTTTTTTTCTCCTGAGAGCCCCCGTGGATCTGATATTTGTCTCGATAGAAACAGATCTTAATGAAGGCGGAGGAAGAGGTGGGCTGTTCTCTTTCAGTGACTGTGCTTCTTCCCTGCTGTCTGTCCAGCGGTTGGCAGCGGAAAGGCATTCCTGAGGACTTGAATCAAGCTGCACATAGTTGATTTAATCATCCATTTGGAAAAGCGGAGGAGAAACAAGAGGAGAAAATTGTATACCTAATATGGACAAGTGAATTGGCGGTTGTTGAGCGCTTGTGTTCATTTGCGTCTGCGTGTTAGAGGGTCTCTGTCTGTGTTTCTGTAGTGTCTTAGAGCACATAATGGTCCATGAGTGAACTGAGGAAGACAGATATGATCAGCCCAGACAGATAAACCACCTGTGTTTAAAAACTTTCTATCCACATGAAGGACTTGAACCTCCGATGACAACCTCGATAAAAAAAAAGATTACAGTATTTTAACCACTTATCGGTGCATGACTCGTCTTTTTTTTTCTTTTATGTATAGAAAATGAAGTCCTCAATCTTTCTCACTCTCTTTGCGTCTTGAAGTGTTTTGAAGTGTTGTTATGTGCTTCAACACACACCCCAACCAGCTCATCGTTATGGCAGATGGCTGTCGACACTTGGATCTAATATGTCTCTGTTTTTTTTCTTTATAGCCAAGTGGGAAAGGACCTCGACTTCCAGAGGTGTACTGTGTCATAAGCAGACTGGGCTGTTTTGACTTGTTTTCCACGGTGAGCTCAGCTTCACACACTGCTGCACACACACACACACACACACACACACACACACACACACACACACACACACATACACACACATGTCCACAGTCAGCTGTGTGTGTGTGGTGAAGCTGTAAATGACTTTCAGCAGACCTAAACGACTGTTCATTTGTAAACCTTGCATCTTTCTTTTCTTTTTTTTCCTGCCGTCTGACTTCCCAGTGTAATCGTTGCCTTCACTTTTTGTCAGTTGCAGTGCTAACACAAAGCAGAACTGTCACTCTGTTTGACTTTTTTCAGCTTTATCTAATTACTTGTTAAAGCGAATTCCAGGCTGTAAAGTGGCCGCTATGTGACAAGAAAATAAAATCATAGCATTTTCCAAAGACAGGGTGTAAATAAGCACAGTGTCTGCTCTGAAAATTCCCTTGGGACTATGGGCGAGCTCTCTGGAAACTAAAAAAAAACCAAAGACGAAACTTGATGACACTGATAACCTGTCACCTGAAATAGCAAATATTATCTCTACTACTAAACAAGTCAAGTCTCCCATGGTGTGAGATTTTATATTGCTTATGTAAATACTATACATTAATCTTTTAAACTGGTGCGGCAGCAAAGAGGACACTAAAATACAATGAGTGTATTTTTGGGATAGGGTCTTTCATGGTAAATTGGCAAAGACATTAAGAGTTTGACTTCAGCATCAGTTTTGTCAGACAGATAAACAGAGACATGGAGAGAACAAGGGAGGTGATATCATATGACCTTAAAAATGAGCGATTCTCTGATCAACTTTCCAGACAGGAGGCAGTTCGGACTGAAACAGGCAGACAGGCGCACTTAGTGGAATTTTCCAAACATGCAAGTGTGGAAAGAAATGAATTTGCTATTTGTCAAAAACAGTCAATGTCTGTAGAGTTCCAGACAATTGCTAACACACATGTACAGTATACAGTATATGAATTTAACTTGGCGTAGACAAAACCCTAGACTTGCCGATATCTTGTGGTTGTTGGTAACATCTCACATACTCTTTCCGTGCATGTTCAGATTCTCGATGAGGTGGAGAGACGGCGAGGCATTTCCGCAGCCCTGGTGTACCCCTTCATGAGGAGCCTGATGGAGTCCCCCTTCCCCGCGCCAGGGAAGATCATCAAAGTAAAGACCTTTCTGCCTGGTGCAGGAAATGAGGTAAGAGCTGCTTCCTGTTTAAACCTGAGTAACTGCAGCTCAGTCAGGTGTATGTGTGTGTTGAAGTGTTCCTCTTGGTGTTTGTGCAGGTCATCGAGCTGAGGCGGCCCACTGACTCCAGACTAGAGCACGTAGACTTCGACAGTCTGTTCCGGTGTCTGAGTGTGCGACAGGTGATCCGCGTCTTTGCTTCCCTGCTGCTGGAGCGCAGAGTCATCTTTGTGGCTGATAAACTCAGGTGAGATACAGTGCATTTGATGGAAATATTATATATTCTGAATATTTTTGTAATGGCACCACTAATTAAAACTCAACTAAAAGATGACACATTTAACAAATCACAACCTGCCACGCCCCCCATTTTTGGCTTTTGTCGCTGCTTTTGTCCCCTTTTCCATATTTGTGAAAAGGATTTGATAAAAAAATATTTGGTTTTAAAAATAATATACCGTATAATTAAAAGATATTCTTATGCAGTATTGTCCATGCTAATATAACAACACTTACTAAACATATCTCATTGGACTAAGTTATTATTATTATTTTAAAGTTATTATTATATTCTGTACATTAGTCCCGTTATTTGTTTTCACCTATGAAACGACTGGATCATTACGTATTGATTGGTATCAGCAGTGATTTAGGCAACAGGTTAGTAAGTCTGCAAGTGTTCAGCTTCTCAATTCGACAGCCAGACTTGTCGGTTTCGATAACAAATGTAAAGTGGGTCACATCAGTAGGAGTCATTTCCAGAGGAGAAAGGGTGGAGCTGATAAGATGTGAAGGGTCTCAGAGGACTCAGTGTCCCAGTCTTTCGTTTTGTTACGGAGCAGAGAGGATGGTGCTCGAGGAGCATTGGAGGCGAGGGTGGAGATTGGAGCGGAGAAGTAATCTCTCCATGTATCAGGGTCCAGTTTAAACAAACATCAGTGGGGGGCAGTGACTGTGAGGAGAAGGAATGCACTTCCTGTGTGTGCGACTCTGCCCTCTGTGATCTGTGGCTCAACTGTCACCGTTTGACTTATGACGCAGCGTTCACTCCCCGCGCGTTAGTGACAACACGCGTCGTCTCTCTTGAGGGAATCGGTCCAGGCTGCTCATTAGCTGAGGTGATAACATCAAGGAGTAACTGGGTGGGAATCATGAAGGACGTCATAATAAAACATTCTCACAATGCACGAGTATGATATAGTGAATCCAAACGATCTCTAAGACCTTATCTATTTAAGAAGAAACATAGACGCACATCCTTCAATAAAGAGGAGTCTGACCAGCAGAGGCCTTAAAGTTAGATTATATTTTCTTACAAATCAAGACAGATATTTTTAAAACCAGAAAATAAATGATGGTAAAAGATCGCAACACAAAAAAAGTTCTTATTATGGACTGAAACATCTGCATCAAAACAAAACATATAATAAATCTACAAACTGCAAATTACATCACCAGAAAATAGCAGCAAAAAAATGAAAATTATAAATAGGAAATATACAGTGTAATCATGTGGCTTTAACGTACAGCCATGTCTGATGCTCTTGACTTATGGTCTGTCTTTATGGTCTGTCTCTTTTTGTGTGTGCGTGTGTGTGTGACATGTGCACAGACATGCAGAGCTCCTGTGTTTGGGTTTCTTTGGGAAACAGTGACCGACTGCAGCATTAATGACTTCTTTGATAAAAGTTCTGCTCCCTCTGGAGCTTTGGTACATAATGCCTTCCCAAAATACCTCCAACAGAACATGATATATGTTTCTGTCCCTTTAAACATATATTCATTACAAGGAGGAATCGAGAGGGAAATCCATGTTTGACAGCAGGTCTCGGGGGAGGGGAGGGGGGTGTCAGAGTCTTTAGGATGTTGCATTCATTTAATTTCTGCAGTATTAGGGTCAAGACTATATTGTTTTGTTTTTTTCTTTCTGGGAGGTGGATGTTTCTACTGTATAGTCAGCGCAGGCAGTTTCCTTCATCCAGTGATCATTCACGATCCACTGCCTGTAATAACAATTCGGATGTAATCAGACAAATTCATCATCAGCTCTGTCACTGTATAATTGCTTAACTCAATCGACCTGCGGATGCTGAATGAGTTTTGTCAGCGCTGTAGACTTATGTAAACAGTTTTTGTCGGTCCTCGGGGTGGGGTAGAGGACACTTACCCAAATGTGTGAACGTGTCAGGATTTATCTGTTGGCAGTGACAGTGAAAGGCCTCAGTAAACGTGTTACTTTGTACTTTTGGACCGGAATAAGTTTCCATGATGTGAGTCAGTGCTGAAGATGATTCTAGTTCATCTTCACAGCGTTGTTTCACTAAGGTTTGCCAATAATTGATTTTACGTGTGTCTGTTGTCAATAAGGTCAAGGAGAGGTGACGTGTGTGAGTCAGAAGGAAGAGCCGTCACAATGACTTAGGAGAGTTTTATTTTTTTAATTCTCATGACCGTGGCAAATTAATCAGATCCATTTGTCTTCAGGAGGCTGCTTACATTTCCACATAGTTTTCTTTGTAATGTATCTCATTTATTAACTTTGGTCCCAATTTGAGCTAGCAGCACAACTGGTTATTAAACAGAGTGATAAAAGGTATAATATAAAAGGTCCTGTGTGCAATGCGCGCGCCGCTCTGTTTCACTTTAGTAATAACGTCAGTCTCTGAAAGTGATGGTGTGTAAACCGCCGGCATGTTTTGCAGCTGCAGTATTATGATCAATGGCGTCTGTAACCCTCAGACAGGTAGAATTATAGCCTGAGCTGCTGCCGTTTTTCCAATCACGGCATATGGCAGCATGTTAATTTCATTTGGTCATTCTCAAACATTTTTCTGTAACATGCTTTGCAGTGTTGGCACGAGGCCAAAAACCACTTTTAACAACTTAACCGGTTTCCCATGTGTTACTCAACTCCAGACTTAAGAGTGAAATCCACACTGTAAACAAATGAAATCTTCCTGTTTTCCAAAAGACGAAAAAGGCTGTTCCGAACCCCGACCAGCTGATTTTCACATTACTGTCGCTGTCATCGTGACGTCGATGCCCCCGTGCAGACGCCCACAGCAGACAGTTGAACTAACACCTGCATGTGTTCATCTGCTTTCTAGACAGCTGTGATCAGACCATGGACGCTATTGCGGTTTCAATAAGGACATGTGTAGAGTTTCCCGTCGGGAGGCCATTTTTCACTGTAAAATTGCTGCTGCTCTTGCCTTCTGTGGAGCCAAAGAGCAGAGACCAGGACCCAGAGTCTGTGGATGCTTATAGACAGGAAGTGAGGGAAAGCCATTTGGGGACTAAGGGAACGATGAAAAAAAAGTGGATAAAAATACACCAACTTGTCATAGAAATGCTATAGTTCCATATGTATCCCCCACTGTCAGCCTTTCTCGCTGTTATTTTGAGCTCGGGGAGAGTATTACTGTTAAAGAATGGTTGTAGCACAGCTGGTGTCTGACAGCTGTGGTTGAGTTCCCCCTCAGCCTCATCCTCTTTGTCCTCTACCTATGAAATCAGACGGAGCCAAGTTGGCCTGGGTCGGCCGACGCTGAGCTCTGTTGTAGGAGAGCGGACGAACATATGGCGGCGTGGCTCTTTCTCGGACACAAAAATTTTCCCTCCTCCTTTGGGTTTCACAGACTAAGCCCTTCGATCCCATGTTTCCTGGAGTTTGTGCCAGTTCAGCCTCACACACTCTGAACCAGGCCTGGCAGACTTAAGAGACCTAATACGTCAAGATTAGCTCCCAAACCTCAACCCGTAACAGCTCGGCTAAAACCTAGTTCCTTTTCCTTTATCCTCGGATGAGTACAAATAATTACATATCTGAGCTCATATTTTCTTCATTTCTTCACATCTACGTGAGTTTTTGTAATGGATTAATCTAATTTTACACTGATGTGGCCCTATTTTACAGGTGATATTTGTGGTTGAAAAGTTGGGATTATGCAACGGTGTGATGTTTCACAAATTTAACCCCTTACAAGAAAATATAGGAATGCCTTTAGTAACTAAAGAGCTGGACTTTTAATAAAGAAAATGGCGGAGAGCCAAACAGAGCAAATCATGTTTTAGGGGGTACAAACAGACAGTTGTAATTGGCAGCTCACACTGCTCTGTACCTGTTAAAATAGAAATAGTCTACTTTACAATATACCGGTTATATAGCCTTTTCTCTGCTTAGGGAAATTTTCTTTCAGCATCATGTATTCTGTAACCAATAATACACAAATATAGACTTAGACTTCCTTTATTGTCATTACACAGACACACACAATGAATCTGGTAACGAAATGTCATAGAA
>JAPTHA010000018.1:23839893-23855077 GCA_029814585.1 Gymnapogon annona | reverse complement strand
GCTTTTGCGACAGAAGCGAAACGTCCAACCTTTTTTCACAAGTACAGATGACGACAGAAGAAACCCTCTCCACTATTAGCCAGTATTACAGTTACACTGTAAGACGACATTCACAACCCACAATGTCAGGATCAGACAACGGACAAAACACAAACACACGCACCCCACGCACACACACACACACCCCACACACTCAAAAATCATAAATACGTGGAGAGAATGTGGAGAGGTCTTTGCTGACCAGACCCATATTTTTTGGTCTTGCTCCCCCATCCAGATTTTCTGGTGGGAAGTAACAAAAATCATTTCAAAAGTTCTGCGTTGGATATTAATGTAGCATTTACAACTCTCTATCTTGGGAATATACCAGACGGACTGAGTAAAACTGATACTTACCTCCTGAAGATCTTGCTGGCTGCAAATAAAAAAGGCCATCACAAAATGCTGGCTCCAGAAAAATAACTCAACTATACATATCTTTATTACTACAAAACAATTACAAGTCCTGGAGCAAATGACCTATTCAATCCGACTCCAAGAAGACCTGGGTGAAAAGAGATGGCAGAAATGGCATGTTTATCTGGCCAATGTAAGAGACTGATTATACATGTCATACATTATTTTTCCATTTGGAGATCTATATAGAACACCCCCGGACCTCAAATTGGTGTTATTGTTCAGTGTTTTGTATCTGTTTTTAATTTTTATTATTGTTATCTCCCTTTCTTTTACTAAAATGTCAAAATCTTTTACAAATAAAAACTTAAAAAAATAAATAAATAAGTGAACTGCATGAGTCACAGAGAGACATAGTCCTACAAGCCCTGCTCAGGTATAGTACAGAGCTGAACCAATGTGGCAGGTATGGGCACATACATTTCAGCCTTAAGAGTATTATTGCAATCTCTAAAATCTCTTAAACCTCCAGAAGTACTTATATATACTTAGGACCCAGCTTTCATCCTGCAGATGACTTCTAATTCATACAATATCAGCAGAACAAGTCACAAGTCCTCCCAGTTAATGTCATGTAGTAAAGGAACCAAGCTGTGAACAACATATTTAAAAACCAACTTTTTTTTGCAGCATCAATAGTTACCACGAGATCAAAGTGTGGCTTTCAAATACCCCAGGCTTTATTATGTTTTTTTCATTTCAAATGTGGTTCAGCATATATATGGCCTTCGACACATTTCAGCTTTCCTCGCAAACCGTGAAATGGTTCACCACAAAACTCTGCTCATACATACCTTTCAGAAACCACATGTATTGGTCTGGTTCAGGTCTGTTCAACGCTTTATCAGAAAATGCAATCAACAACAGGCAGTTAAAACCTCGCTCACACATTATGTTACGCACTGACAATTTTTTTTGTCAGTCGCTCAAACCCAGCAGTAGTGTATCACCACAAGTGCCACACATTTTTACTGTATTTCTACAATGTTAGTGTTTTCCGTCTATAATTAATACCTGCAAAAAATAGAAATGATGCCGATTATTTTAATGCCAGAATGATCACTTGCCATATCCTGGAAACAGATGGTGCAACAGAAACACGCTCCTGCTTTCATGAAGAAAGGCTGATGGGAAAACAAAGAGCTGCTCTGACAATTAAAGCAGAGCTGCTCCTAGTAGTGCATCCTAAAAGCCATATCTAGGGTCCTGTTCATCATATTCACACTTGATGCCAGAGGTTTGAGCAGCCACATAATCACCAAGGTGCATAATTACAAGCAGAAAAAGGTATTATTTTTTGCATTTTCAAGTCACAGCATCTGAAAGCTAAATTAAACCACATGGGTGCATTCATTTATGTACTTAACCTGTTATTAATGAGTCACTAAGGGAATTGTGGGAGCTGCCTCTTTGATTTCTGTTATGGTTAGCACTGTGAGATAAGTTTCTGCACCCCCACATCATTTAAGAGAGAAGGATTATAGTCTATTTTACTCCACAGTTACAGTCCCACATACCTCTCCCATGGGGCATAGATCAGGTAAGTGGTTTAATCGCATAATATTAAGGAGCATGTGCTTGGTGTCATCCTGGCCTGAATATGTATGATGGCACACTGGAAAATGAAAGGGAAAGAAGCATGTATTACAAAGAAGAAGAAGAAGAAGAAGAAAAAAAAAGCTGGCGTTAAATGATTTGTCAGACTTTTTGCTTACATTAGCCGAGGACTCAGCTGAGGTGTTTAAAAGAGATTTTTAGAAGGCTGGCATTACTGAAATTGTATCATAAGAGAGAGATGACATGCTGTACGTGATGTGCAGTTGTGGCTTAATCAAAGAGCTGCGCTGTTTCCCTGATGCTGGATTTACATATGATAATTGATGTGGTAACCAGGCTTTTCACACAATAACCATAATACATGCAGCTGCGTGGACTGCTCCCCACGTTTGTCAGGACAGAGTTGTTTTGAATTAATCCCCCGAATAGACTGAGTGATGTTTTTGTTCATTAAGTGTATTCTTCTGCCCGCATACACTCCTTTTTCTCCTTTCTATTGTTAATGGCTCAAACAGGTGCATCTGTGCGTAAGACTTGTATTCTGCTGTGTTCAGTGTGTCGGTGTGTGTGTACCTGACAGAGATCCACTTCCCTGGAGGTGTGTGTGACAGCCCACGAGTGTGGATCTGACGTACAGAGGAGCCGGCTCAGCCCCAATTCAGCGTGTGCGAGGAGGAAGAGACGCTCCCAGAGCATCCCAGCAGAACTAGCAGCTGCTTCCACCAACCCTTACACTGAGAAGCTCCCAGGATGCACTCAGAGCCTAGAGGCAGGAGCTGCAGATAAGGTAAACCTCCATTGGAATGTTATTACACACGGGAAGGAACTGAAGCTCTGCTGTCAAAGGACATTGAGGTGATCACAGTTAAGATGTGCTTATTCCACATGTAAATGCTTGCAATGCGAAGGAGCAGGAGTAACGATACTACTGGCTCCTGTCATAGTATATTTGATAAAAAAAAAAAGTGAACTTCTTACTGACCAGCTAGTCAAAGATACATGATGTTGCTGTGAAGGTTTTAAGTACAGCCCACAGGCTTTATCATCAGACAAAGTTACTGAGTTGCCGCATATTTGCAGATGTATAGTACGAACATTTTACAAGTTAAACAAATGAGAAGAGGCAGTTCAGTAATAGAGGTTTTATCATTTGTTAAAAGGATGAAACCGATATCACCTGACATTTTTTTAAAACAAGATCAACACACCCTTCGTCATACATTCAGTACGTTTGACAGGTTTAAAAACACAGTGGCTTCTGCTTTGGAAACACAGGGGTTAAAATGAAGTTAAAACACTCATTACTCAGTCAACCCATCACAAGACATTAATGGAAAGTTTTAATATATGGTTGTTGTTGTGTGTTATTTGATGTGTGGTTTGTTTCAACAGTCCAACATGGACCCTAGGCAGCGGAGGGCTTCCGACGGGGTCCTTTGTGTTGTCAAGGAAACTTCCACTGCCTCACACCCCTCCAGAGGCCACCGGTCTCCTTTGCTCACCTATAAGACAGAGCCAGGTGCATGACAATCAGCTCATGTCTTATATAAAGCACAAAAATGATAAATACACACTAATCATCTTTTTTTTGTTTTTTGTTTTGGTAGATCCTTCTTTTGTCTATGTCAACCAAGAGACTGATTATGAAGCCAAGGGGAGATGCAGGCTGTCAAATGGTTACAGGTGCGTATGAGCTTCAAGATAAAACATCTGCTTCTGTAGCAAACCATGAAAAAACACGTGATGAGTGTTTGTACTCTACATTTAAAGCGTCAGAGAGGTTCTGAAGGATTCAGCGAGACACAGGGTTCCAGTGGTTTGCTTGGAGCGGCTCAAAATCCTCGTGTCTCAACTTCCTCCACATGGACGTCGGCAGAGTGACCCTTTACCTGTCAGCGCCACCGACGAGGCTGAAGTACCGGCTCAGCAGAAAACCTGGAATGAAGCAACGCCTAAGGTATGACTCATAACCACATAGATATGAGGGAATTTTAGCAAATTTGTCTTTAACATTTTAGGGAGATCAAGGTTGTGATGATTAGGATTTGGCGGTTAAAGGTTAAAGACAAACCTCATTTTTGGCAAGAATTTCACACTAATGGTGAAAACATAATAATAATAATAGGATAAAAATATATATAGGATATGTAATAGGATAAAAATATGAAATAATGTTGATAATTTTGGGGGTCAGCCGCCCAATAACTGAAGGGTTAGTGGTTCAAATCCTGTTCCGTCCTGGTCATGTGTCCTTGGGCAGGATACCTCAGCCACCTTGCCCCCAGTGCACTGGTGTATGAAATGGCTATAGGCCACCTTTACTGTGACACCATTATATTATGTCATTATTCAACACATTTCTCTGTAAATAGTCTCAAGAGAAGACAACCTCCTAAATTCTGTAACAATGTAGGTATTGAACTATCAAATCTATTTGAATGTACGATGGAATGTGCCAAATATTGAAATGTATTTGGTTTTTTATACATCAGGGATAATTTAACAGATATTGAGGAAAGATTGATGCTATAGGAAAGATTGGTTTTGGTATCTGCATTAGTATCAGAAAATATGAACTGATTTAGCCTATGAATAATTTATTCTTCTTCTTGTTTCCTCTCCTTGTTGCCTCTCCCCTTGTTTCCTCTGCTCTCTTTTGTAAACACAGGCACTCACTGGCAAAAGCTCTGAGACCACAAGGAACACCCACTCTCCCACAGTAAAACAACAAAACCATCATCAGTCGACCACCAACTCAAACAAGAGCGATTTTAACTATCGAGGTCAAATCAGTGCTCGTAAACCATCCTCAAACCCAAAATATGTGGCGCCGAGTTACTCTGGTCTGGACTCTGACTCTGATCCCAGATCAGGTTCAGATGAAACCTTTGTTTCTCGGCTCGACCCACACCTGGACTCAGATGCGTCACCGGACTCTGACCCAAATGCAGAGTCTTCATCCGAGGCTGAACTTGAGTGTCTGTCCACGGAGACACCGGTCGCTGCTGGAGAGACGGGGCCGTGCAGAGAAACCGACACCGCAGGAGAATCCGAGCCAAGTCTGGACTACGAAGCAGACCCAGAATCAGACGTGGCCGCAGGATCCGAAGACGGCCAAGAGGTTGACGCTGATGCGGAATCAGGTGATGGTGAGACAGAGTCAGACCTCCAGCCTCACTACCATCGCAGTTTCCAAGCTGAAACCGACTCAGACGCGGCGTCTGACCAACCGCCAGACTCCCAGGGATCTGTGGAGTCAGAGTTTGACGTCGACTCCGAACCTGAAACGGCCAACGATGACCCGCAACCCCTTCGCTCTGACCTCGAAGATGAGTTGCACACTCCTCCCGGTCCGAGGCCTCTTCTGATCGCAAACCCTGTGGTTCAGAGAGCGGTGGAGGGAGTCCACAACGAGCAGGACAGTGCAGAGATGGAGAGTGAAGACTTCTGCGCCGTGTGTCTGATTGGAGGAGACCTGCTGTGCTGTGATCGCTGTCCTAAAGTCTTTCATCTGTCCTGCCATATCCCGTCTCTGCTCAGCTTCCCCTCGTAAGCTTCTGCAGCAGCCTGACATTAATGTGTTCACCATCCAAATGTGCAACTGGTAATTGTTAACGCGATCTTCTTTCTCATCCCGTCCAGTGGTGACTGGGTGTGCAGCCTGTGCAGGGATGTCGTGCAGCCGGAGATGGAATACAACTGTGAGAATGAGCGCACATCTGGGAATACATCTGCTCATGGACTGTCTGCATGTGACCAGAGAGTAGGTCTATTTCAGGATGGAGGATAGAGATTCTGATAGTCCCGACGCAGTTTAAACATTGGCTTTTCCTTTTATGTTTGTAGAAATGTGAGCGTTTGACCCTCCTGATCCTCAGTAACATCCTGAGCGCTCCCTTCCATGAGCCTGTCAGTCCACTTGTGAGTCACCGCCATCTTCTTCCACTTTGGTTACACGAATAATGTGTATATGCCACTAAGCTTTTCAGTGTCATTATTTTAGGAATGACACTGACATTATGAATGATGAATATCTGACAAACACAATGCCAAAGCCTGGAGCATGATAATAATGACGTTGAATGATGATAACAGGATTCACCTTCCAACATTCATCCAATCAGATCAAGCCCTTGCTACCCATCAACTGCTCATAAAAAACTGGTCTCAGTTTAGTGGCAACTCTGAGTCTTATTTATTCATGTCATCGTCACAAAACTGAACAGACCTGAAAGCAGCTGTAGGACTGTAGCATCATATGGGGATTGATCTTGCAACTCCTTGTCCTGTAAGTTGAGACACATCAGGAAACACTACACTGACACTACACTTCAATGTGTTGAAGAGGTTTAAACGGTTTATATGTTGTATTGATTTTTCAGTCTCCAAACAACAGAGTGACATCAGGTACCAGAACACAGTTAGGACAACAAAAAACAACAACAAATCAATGCTACGTATCCACAGACTACATCACTCACTGAATTATATGTAATGCTCAGTGTTTGCACACATCAGTATTATGGTATCAGCAGGTTGTCTTCAAACTGAAACTCAGCTTTAGCTTTTCGTGCTGCATCAGCTGATAGTTTACATTATACCTCTGTTAGCTTAGCTTTGTTTTAAACAGAAACAGCCACGGTAAAAGCAGACATCACCTTTTGTTTTCTGTGCAGTTTGTCTTGTCAGTAGTTGCATTACAGTTTAATCGGAATCATGAATCAAGAAACAGCAAATTTAGCAAAGATAATAATATAAACGTACCATACTGTCATCTTCCACTTATCCGGGTCGGGGGTCACAGTGGCAGGAGTCTCAGCAGAGGGGCCCTGACAGCCCTCTCCTCAGCCTCCTCCACTAGCTCTTCCAGAGGAATCCTGAGATGTTCCCTGGTCAGCCCAGAAATATGATCCCTCCAGTGTGGCCTATGTCGGCCCTGAGATCTCCTGGTCAGACATGCCCGAAACACCTCCCCAACGAGGATGTCTGGGAGGCATCCCCCCCAGATGCCCGAACCACCTCAGCTGGTTCCTCCCGACCTGGAGGAGGAACGGCTACATTAAGAGTGAAACCAAATACATGTTTGTTTGTTTTTTTGTCTTTTGTGTTTATTCATTTGTCATATTGTTTTTCTCTTTTTTCCTGTTTTTGTTTTTCAGTTGAAATTTTTTACCTCTTTTGTTTTTCTCTTTTTTTTCATTTTTTCTGACTTAGTCTTTTGTTCATTTTTCCTTTTTTTATTTTTCATTCTTAATTTTTGTTTTTCTTTTTCTAAAATGTTTTTATTCTCTTTTTTTCAGTTTGTGCTTTCGTGTGTTTTTTTTGTTTTGGCTTTTTATTTTGTTGTTTTTATTTTTGCCATTTTTGTCTTCTGTGTTTTCATTCTTTTTTGCTTTTTTGTTTTTTTTAAGCTATTTTTACTTTGCTTTTTTTTCCCCCTTTTTCATTTTACTCCGGGCATGGACTTATAACCAGGACCATTGCTTTACCAGTAAACCATTCTACCATCTGCACTAATAAAGATGGCGAACAAGTCTATTATTTTTAAGCATTTAACTTAATTTAAGAAAAATTAATAAATCCATGTTTTTTTGTTTTCATTTTTTGTATTTTATTTTTTTCAACACATTCATGTCTTCATCATGACTTCTGTGCTCTTTATTCACATTTATCACTGATATATGAAAGGAGAACAGCTCAGTTCAGTTTTAATGTGATGTTTTTCTTAATGCAGGCTCGTCATTACTACCAGATCATTAAGAGGCCCATGGACTTGTCTGTGATTAGAGTCAAACTCAACAAAAGGAACGTCCGGCATTATATTTCACCAGATGAGTTTGTTGATGATGTTAAGCTTATGTTCCGTAACTGTGCAAAGTTCAATTATGTAAGTGAAAAAGTCATATTTTGTGTTATTATCATAATAATAAGCAATCAATTTAAAGGATCATTATACTCTACCATTTCTTAATTGATCTGAGTGTCACGGTTCCTTCTTTGACCACAGCCTGACTCCGAGGTGGCCCAAGCCGGCCGCAGCCTGGAGGTGTTTTTCGACTCAAAGCTGAAAGAGGTTTTTCCAGACAGAGCTTTCCCTTCAGCTGAGGCTGACTCTGACAGCGATGAGTATGATGAGGCGTACAAGACTGCAGAGGACGGTTTCCCTTGGCCAGAGAAGAGGGAACAGTGCCATCGGAAGAGGAAGAGGAGACACTCTCTGAAGTCCAGGAGACATCACTTCTGAGCAGAGGTTTAAGGATCGCAGCCATGGACACATGAGCATGAAGACACTGTCTCTATGTTTAAGCACTGAGGGAATTTTTCTAGAACTTCTGACCAGGCATTTTCATTTTTATTAACTCAAAGTAGATGTGTGGATTTTTCTGCGGTAACGTCACAATGCTGCCATCTGATGGTAGCTGAATGCAATGAAACAACATATATGTACATCTCTAGGAAATTGAATCGAGTCAACTAGATTTGAATTCTGTAATTCAAGACAAAACTCAGTCCACTCAGTCCATTTGACTTGATCCAATTGCCTAGAGATGCCTTTGACTTGGACGAATAATAATTTTCACAGAAATGTATATATAGTACATACGTATATGCTCACAGATTTGGAAAAAGACACCATCTGAACAGAAAATGAAATGAAATGTAAAGTATCCTTTATGTTTCCTCTGCAGCTTCAAGATAACCTATAGTGACGTGATGGTGTATATTCTGTTCTCCTGCACTGGATGTTCCCGCTGTCCTCCTGATGTCCTGTTATTAAATACCTGAAGTTATATGCTATAATGTACTAAAGGGATGCTGTAGTGGGACATTTATTAAACCTGAAAAGTGCAAGTTTTCTTTAGGTGGAATTCTGGATTTTTTTTTTAAGTTAACATGACGATATGCAGCAATGTTTTGTTTTTTGGTGGGGATAATTTGATTATAATTAATGTTGTATTTACCACCTTCATAAATATCCAACATATTGACATGTGAGGACCTGTAGAGACCTGTATTTTACTATATTTGTCCTTTTGATTGTAGTGACTAAATGATTGCAGGCAATTATTATAGCTTTAATGATTTAATACTGTATAAGTCTACGTCTCTGCAGCTTTTTTATAAAGCAGCAGTGGAACTTCTTCAAAGACCAGTGACTGACGGAATTATAACCAGTGCACTTACATGTTTATCAGATGATCAAGTATCAGTTGATCCAAATCAGATGTTTAGCTAATAAATAGGTTTGTGCAACATATGTCACTTCACGTGTTTGCTGCACTGGTGTTTAAGCGAAATGTTTAGCTGTTATCTAAGTATCTCAGGCTTTGAAAACTGCATTGATCTCACTCTCTACTGATGATTATAGGAATCGTTGCTACTTGGAAAACCACTCTGTAGAATGGAAACATATCATTTTATACAACTTGCTGTTACAGCTGCACTTCCAGTTTTTAAACATACGTTACCTTGCTTCCTGCAGCTTAGGTTAAATTTGACATTATTTCTAGTGTAATTGTTGCACAAATTTGTCTGTGCACTTCTGGGATATTGTAACGAGTAGTGAATATACAGTGTATGTAATGCTACTTCCAATATGTAATGCAAATGTAATAATGTTTCTTATTGTACGAGAGGAGACTGATTAACTGTACTGTTGTCACTGTTTCAGGAGAATCTTTTTTTTTTTTTTACTGTAACAGTCAGCCATAAAATAAACATATCTCAATATCTATAAAACTGCATTCATGATTAATTGTTAATTTTTTTTTCACGCTCTTGATTATACTTGTCTATGAGGAAGATGCTTCTAGAATGTAAGTAGTGAAACTTTAGAAAATTATGGTTATTACTTTAAAAAATAAGCCAAAAGTGCTAGTTGTATACAGTTTATAACATACAAAATGATAAACTATATAAAAATGTTCATTAGTTATAAAGAATATTTGTCTTTGAGTTGGTCGTTTTACCACATCAGAATAAAGTCACTTTATTGAATTATTTCACTGTTAACTTTTATTATTCTGTTGAGTATTTATCATTTATCACCTAAAACACTATCCAGTAAGCGCTTTTGGTCTCTCTCCCTATGTTTTCCTATTCATCTAATCAAAATGCATAATATTTAACACCTTTTATCTCTGAAGCAGATGTATTTCCATATATTTTATAAGAGATATAGAAATGCAGCTCATGCATATTTGAAAAAAAAAAAGACAACTGTCAGCTATAAACATTTATCCAGAAAACCTGTAGCCATTTCCAGGGTGTGTTTTTAATAGAGTCATATATAATTCATAAAAAACAGATTACATTAACCCTTTCATGCATAGAGGTCACTACAGCGGGCAGTTATTTTTGAAACTTGTTTTCTCTTATATGTGAATGAGTCTTAGTGTCACAGCTGAAAAAAACAAATAAACATCCTGGAGTAGGTTATCATAATTCATATATGAAAGAGTTAAATTGAGTTTGTTAATATTTTCTTTGGATGGTGTTTTCACCTCCAGCAGATTTAATGTGTTAAAAAAAAATGAGATGCCGTGGAAATTTTTCATAACTCAGAAGTGCGTTTGACAATATAAGGTGTCAGATCCATTGACTGGGATTCAGCTCTACATAATTCTAAGGGCTTCTGACAAGGTTCCGGGTTCAATGAATAAAACATCAAAAATTTTCTCCTTATGAAAACATCACATGAGCTCCATCTTCCACTCTGAATCCATTATGTCTGCTCTGATCAACTCACATATGATGATGGAAATATCTCACGCTGAAGTGCCTCTCTGAGGTGGAGGCATAATACACCCTGTGTGTTTGTATTGGATGATATAACATTGTCTGGATGTGAGTGGTGAAAGAAGAAACGGAGCTTTTATTATTGTAAGGAATGACAGAAGAAGATTTGTGGCAGGTTTGGTGTCCAAACAAAGGTGAATTACATAGGCAGACTTCTTTTATTTATTTATTTATTTATTTATAAAGCATAAGCATAAAATACATGGAGAAGTACAGACATTAACAGTACAAACACGCCCGAGATAATAGTGCTCCTTCTGCGTCTGTACTGTCTCTGAGGCTTTCTACACAGGAAACACTCGGCAGTAAGAAACACAAAAGACTATAATAGAAAACATTTTACAACACGTAAAACAATGAGGTTTTTGTGGCTCACCTTTGAAAGGAAGTTGCTCATCAGTGCTCTGAGCAGCACAAAATTCCTTTCTCTTGTATTTTGGTGTCTGGATGTCTGTTTTAGATTGAGTCAAACAATAGCGTTTAACTGGCTAAAAACAGCACCGGCACCAGTATGTTTGCTCCTGGGGCATTCTGTTGGGCGTCTGTTAAAAAATAATCTAAGAGTCTGATTAGAACAACTCTATATGTAGAGCGTTGTGAGATAACTGCTGTTGTGACTTGGTGCTATATATAAATAAACATTGATTTGATTTGAATATAAATGCCTGGTACAGAGCTGATGTGATACTGTTGAATTGTGCTGACAGCGACAGATTCTATTAAAGGTGTGTTTTAACATATGTTTTATATTAGACGTAGAGACTTAGACTTCCTTTAATTGTCATCACACAGACACATACAATGAATCTGGCAAAGAAATGTCATAGATTGGCAACTGATAACACAAAATAAATAAATATGGAGAATACAAAAGTGCACAATTACTAAAGTAAATCCAAAGCCATGAGTGGCTGCAGTGTAAAGGTGCGAAGGTGACAACACACACAGTCAATATAAATAAGAAATAAATAAGAGGGACAGTGCAATATTGCACAACAACGTAAACGGGACTGAAAACAGTGTAAATATTGCACATCAATGTAAACAGTACTGAGTTCCCTGGCTGGATAGCTCAGTTGGTAAGGCACAGGGCTGGTGCATAGGGGACCCGGGTTCGATTCCTGCGATGAGCGTCCAGTAGGTTGTGTCAGGAAGGGTGTCCGATGTAAAAACTCGTGGTGAATTGGATTCACTGTGGTGACCCCGGAAGGGAAAAAGCCGAAAGAAATCAGTGTAAACAGGAGTACAACCAGTGAAAATATTATACATCAATGTAAACAGTACTATAAACAGTGAAAAATATTACACATCAGTATAAACAGTAATTCAGTGTAAACAGTACAATGAACAGTGAAAATATTACACATCAATGTATATTGTGCCACAAAAGAACATTATCTGGGTCTTCATTGAAAGAGATGAACTATACTTAATGAGGCCACATGATTTGTTTTCTTAAACAATGCAATACAATTAGATGCAATATGTTTGTTATTTTGGTTCTTCTTCTGCAGGCAGAACACACAATGGAAAAGGCAGACAGAGAAGAAAAATGAGAGGTGATCATTGAAGCATATACAGTCCAATATGATCTCAAGTGGACCACACCAGTAAAAACAAAAGCAGCATAATGTCCTGTAAATTGTTAAAAATCTTTTTTTTTTGTTTTTGCGCATGAAAGTAAAAGTTCAGTTTTACCAACTGTTCATCACTGCCAAATGTGCATTACATCTTACAGATCACAATGCATTTACACAGACACAAAACATTTAGTACCAGGCAGATGATGATGATGATGAGTCCTTTCAGCTTTTTCCCTTCCGGGGTCGGCACAGCCAATCCAATTCACATATCGGATTTGACAGGAGTTTTTAGGTCGGATGCCCTTCCTGGCACAACACTTGTATTTATCCGGGCTTGGGGCCTGGCACAAGGAGACACACGCCCCCTTGTGGTTACAGTAGACAGTAGAATGAAGGGTCTTGCCCAAGGACACAGACTGGGCGCTCATCCCGGGAATCGCACCCAGGTCCCCGATGCAGCAGCCCGGTGCAGAATTTGGTTAAAATTATACTTATGGATAAATTCCTTTTTTATCCCACCATGGGGAAATTGTAAAATATTTTCATGTAATTCTACATTCTTTTTCATTCCTTCATTCATCTTCCAAACCTGCTGCATCCTTTTTATTTCTTTTAATTCTGCGTTCTTCACACTAAAATGAGGATGAGGAAACTTTGGAATTGTCAATATCTACTGGTTGTTAAGCCATTATTTTATTTATCTGATTCACTTGTGACATTTTCAGTGTAACTTTTGCATTTGACAAATATATCTCACAGGCCAGTTTGGAACCTGCGTTGGGCCGGTTTTGGGCCCCTGGCCACACGTTTGACACCCCTGTCCCACAAGATCAATTCAAAGTGTTGAAAAAGAAAGAATTAATGCGACTTGATTTATTACTCATATGGTTTACTGATTTATTTGTTACCTATTTATTTTTTTCACAAAAAAAACAAATTGCATGACTTTTCTCCAAAATAATTGAATAGCCACATAAATGGAATCTGTATGTTTTCTATATTTCAGTATAGTTCTGTTCTGCGTCGGGTCCATATCTTTTTCTTTGCTTGAGAGTCATTTTCTCTCTGGCTGAGAAGGGGCAGAGACTACACATGTTTTCAGTTTCATCAGTGAGACGTCTGTCGGAGAGGAAGGTTTTTCCAAACACATCTCTGAGCAGTTTGGATCCAGAGCAGGAAGCGTCTGAAGAGCTCACACTTTCCACCTCTCGTCATGACTGACATCAAGTTGGCTCTTCTGGGGAGTGAAGGCACTGGAAAAACAGGTAAGGAACTGGATTTTTAAATAGCAAAAAAACAGCCAAAACAAACAAACAAACAAACAAACAAACAAACAAGCAAACAAACAAACAAACCCCCCCAAAACAAATATCAATGTGTTAATCGGTTGTTTTCTGTTATCTGGAAATATGTCAAGTAATGAAATTATCATTATGTCCCTGATGTGTCAAATCAGGGAAATGGGATGACATGAAGTGGTACTAGAGTAAAATGACTGATGAACTGGTACACATTATTTACTGTTTAAAAAATTGCATTGTGATTAAACTGTTGTGTGATCAGCAGTGGATCTGTTTCAGAGATCATTAAATAATGTTAAAAAGGGGGGGGGGGGTACATTCAGAAGCAAAAATATACTGTAAAGTGAATTGTACGTCTTGCTATTTATATTTCACTGTAGTTTTGCAATAATTACTTTTTTCTACATCACGTGTGACTACAGTTTATATCCTACATTAAAAGTACCAGTGTTTCAGATTCAACTGGCGACTTGTCCAGGGTCCCCCCCCCCCCCGCCTTCACCCTGAGTAGCTGTGATAGGCTCCAGTGACCCCCTTGACCCTGCAAAGGATGCAGCGGGTTTGGAAGATGAATGAATGAATGAATGTTTCAGATTAATTTATAACACTTACACAGATGCAATTATTATGGCTCCATATTTAATGATGTGTCTGTGTGATGACAGCTTTCATTTTTCCAAGTTTTGCTCAATACAATGACTCTTATTCATTCACATTGACTTTGTTCTTGCTGTTGTTTTTTTTTCCTTCAGCTGTTCTGGTGAGATTCCTAACAAAACGTTTTATTGGAGAATATGCTTCCAGTGCCAGTAAGTACACAAAATAGACTCATTAAAACTGCAAAAAGTTCTCATATTATAGTCAGATATAACATATACTGGCCTGGTGGGATTTGCTCAGTGTTTTTGTTGGCCCCACACTAATCATATTATATCAGTTATAGACGACTCAACAAACCCCGCTTTACAGTCCTTTTCAAAAGAGTTGAAGTCAATGTCATGCACGTTATACATCAGTCAGTGTTTATCTTACAGCCTGGACGATGACTGACTGTAATGGAATTACAGTTTGCAGAGGGGTATAACATTTCAGACTTTCCAATTCAGCCTTAAATTAATTAGCTTGTTTACCCCCTCAGAGAGGTCTTCCACCACAGTAATTATAGTAATAGTGGTTCTGTAGTTTGCCCAAAATGGCACCATGCAGCAGTTATTGCCCCTCTTTAAGAAAGTTTGCGTTCTCTGACTTAATGCGTTGAACCCTCTGCTTCACTTCTCTCATGTTCAACATTTCACACTGAATTCATTGTATATGACATGTAATCTGTTACAGACACTTTATACCATAAACGGCTGTCAATAGATGGAAGACAACTGAGCCTGGAAATATTCGATCCATGTTCACAGGTGGGAAAATCTATCTATCTATCTATCTATCTATCTATCTATCTATCTATCTATCTATCTATCTATCTATCTATCTATCTAT
>JAPTHA010000018.1:23824833-23838866 GCA_029814585.1 Gymnapogon annona | reverse complement strand
ATCCATCCATCCATCCATCCATCCATCCATCCATCCATCCATCCATCCATCCATCCATCCATCCATCCATCCTTCCTATTTATGTTTCTGTATTGACTGTTTAGAAACTTTTCCCTAAGTATCCACAGAATATCAAGGACAAATGTCCTTTTCATGATCCAATCAGTTTTCATTGTGCTGTTGAACTTCATGTCAATGTTTCCTGTGTCAGGCTGAAGGCAGCAGATGTATTTTGGAGGAGCCTGTGAACTGGGCAGATGGATTTGTGGTGGTGTACAACATCAGTGACCGAGTGTCCTTTCTCCACGCCAAAAGCATCCTGAGGCAGATCAAAGAGACCAGAGAGGAGCACCGTAAGGGGTGAGTGACCGTGGCCTGCTGGGAATGAAGCCGAGCTGAGGGATTCACTTTGATGAACTAATGAGTCCCATTCCTGAAATGAATTTATGGGCCTATCATAGTAAAGATCAATGTGGTATGCTGCGGGTCTCATGTGGACTGTCCAACACATTGTTCTGGGATGGAGGTCTGATCTAATCAGTAAAAAACATGTGTAAAACAAGTCTACTGGATTGAGCAAATGTAACCCACTCTGTCAATGTTCAAAAGACTAAAGAAAAACAGCAAGGAAAAATGAAAACTCAAGTTCCTTCCTCCTTTTATACATTATGTGGAATAGATCACTTACTTTTTGTGGCTTGAGTGGCTTCCTTGGCCTTTTCTACACAAGCTAAACTCAAGTGAATGTAACTACTAGAGTAATTTCCCCACTTGACTTTTACTTCTCATGTGCACACATTATAGTTTACACATCTAACTCAGCCAATCATGGATTTTAACACACAAGTATATCCAACAATAACGGTCACAGAAAGTGCTAAAGCAAACACTGCGCAATTTAAAATGAACTTTTCATTTGCTGGACTTTGGCAGCTTTTTATAACGGCACTATTAAAATGTTCTGGAAAAAAACTGGAGCACATTGTGATTTTGTAGCTTCTTGATGTAATTGTTGCTTGTTACTGTCTTGAATCTGGATGAGTTCAGGACTGATTGTTCTCAAAACACGCTGCACTCTGCTGTGACAGATTGCCAGACGCCCCCGTCTTTTTGATCGGGAACAAGCAGGACCTGTGCAACGCTCGGCAGGTGTGTGAGGAGGAAGGCCGGTCCTTGGCTCAGGAAGACAGATGCCATTTCCAGGAAGTGTCTGCAGCTGAAGACTATCTGGAGATATCCAACCTCTTCATAAAACTCATCCGTCATGTGATGGAGAACCTTAAGCACCGTGCAGACCGCAGACGCTACAGCGGCTCCAAATCAATGGCCAAGCTCATCAATAACGTCTTTGGCAAAAGGCGGAAGTCTGTCTGAGGGACTAAATCAGTTACATTAATGGATGTAACCAAACATGTTGTCTGTCTGTATACTCTTGGCATGTATACTCTTTTGTACTGGTAACACTAAATGCTCTAATAAATACCCCATACAACTGAAAATGTATGCATTCCATTTCCACACTTAATAATAATTAAAAAAACACATTTATTTATGTTGTTTGTTATAATCAGTTTCGCTTGCCTTTGGATGGAGGTGATGTGAAAACAAATAGCATTTTCTACACCATTTTTTTGTGCCAGATTTCTTTGCTATAAAGCTGTAAAATATTCAATAAAAGGCAAGCATTAAGAAGGAGATCCTAATCTTGTAGGGCATCTTAAAATATGGTTTGCTAGGGTGTTGTTAAATGTCACACCAAGATTAAAGTTCAATCTGCCCAAATAACAGTTAAGGTTAGAGATTTACAAAGGTCCCCTTTCAAGGATTGCCATAAATCACATGTAAACAGCTCCCACTAAATGGTGCTGGAGGATTAAAATGCTTTTGCCCAGTAAATTTCCTGCTGTTCTAAACAGTAGTCGGAGAAAAGCAGCAGTACAACTAGATGAGCCTGAAAGTGTACATTATGTTTTTATATGTTTATTTAATATCGTCACAAAAAAGCAAACAATGAATGAAAAAACAAAACAAAGTAGCATTTTTCAATATGTTGCAGTAATAATAATAAAAGAGTATTTAACCAGGAAAATAACCCATTGAAATTAAACACTTCTTTTACAAGGGAGTCCTGGACAAAATAGGCCACAACAAATACAATGCACAGTTGCAGGGTTACACAGTTAAAACACAGACTACAGATACGTTTGACCATAAACTGTAACAATAACATCTACAAGCAAATGTTGGTAATGAATTTTGGAAAGAGAAAAAAAATGTGTTTTAGATGTTATGTAATGTAAGTGAAAGGGATTATTCCAATAACTGACACATTTAAGAACACAAAACGTTTAATATTCTAATATATTTATCCATAAATATTTGCAACAAGCCTAAAAATGTCTACATTTTTAAATTCAATTCATTTTTTTTGATAAATCAGCTTTAATGATACATTTAAGAACACAAAACGTTTAATATTATAATATATTTGTAACTTAATGTTAAGTGAATGTTATGAACTCATTCTGTAAATATTTGCAAGAAACATCCAAAAATACCTGTAGAAAATTACATCTAAAAAATAAATCAGCTTTCTTCAGGACAGATGGACTAGAATACAGTTCTTAACCAAAGAAGACTTCAAGTACACGGGTATGCAGCTTTAACAGTTTCCTCCACTAGATGGAGACAGTGACCAAACAACCTCCAGAACGCCAAAATGGTTCTCACTCACAGATAAGAGTGCATCATCGCACAAGGTGGACGACGTAAAGGTCTGTGGCCGCTGTTTGTTTTCTAATACAGCACGTATCTCTACTTCACCTTCAGACAAAGGCGCTCCAACCTACGTGTTCCAGACAAAACCTTCATTCATTCTAAGTTTGGCCCTCTTCGCTACCCGTAGTCACTCGCCGAAAAGTTTTTACCTGAAGGACCCGACGGGACCTGGTGTTCTACCGATGATCTGTTCTACCAGGTGAGAGTCTGTCGATACATTAACCAAGTTTATATTTTGTTCTGAAACTACAAATAAAGGTCCGCTGTTTAAGGTTTTACGCGAAGACAAGAACGTTTATACAACTTCAGGCTTGGTTGCCATGACAACGTGTACTGTGGGTCATGGTACTTGTCGGAAAACTTTTATGTTTGTCCAACATGTAATCATCTTTTAGTTATATATATATATATATTTCAATAACGTCGCAAAACCATCACGGGTAACGTTACAACTGCTTAGCCTTTACCATTCCGTGTTAAATATAATTAGCTTTGCAGATGCTGTTTAGCTTCTAAACAATATTATTAGCGTGCTAACGTTGCAATTGGTATCTCGAATGTCTAGCAATTCAGATAAGAAAAAAGTATTTCAGCTTCAGGACTTCAGTTTAATCTGAAGTTGTTGGATAGTCACCAGCAAACTACACGCAACGACATGAAGTATAAATGACTAATACAGTTCAGATCATATGTCAAACCCTGTGATGTTAGGTGAGCAGTTGGTGTCAAATGAATGTGTGATCTGACGATAAGACATAATGATATTGTATGTCCATGCACCTCCTGGTATCTGTATTAAGCCTCTCTTACGTTTGCCAAATTAAGCTATATATATTTAAAGAGTGATGGAAAAATTCAGCAAAAAATTTCCACCGTTTGATTTCCAATAGTCTTATGTGTATTGTCTGTATGCAGGGTTTAAAGAGGATACAAAAGCTATGGGTTAAACAAAAAAACATGAAACTCCCTTGATATTTTTTCCTTTTTCTTACAGTTAGGTGAAGGCTGTGTAGATTGAGATTGTGTACCTGCAAAACATATTTTTAAAAAATATATTTGTATTTACACACCAGTCAGTGGGTTGGAAACATCTCCTTCGGTGCTTTTTCATATGTTTTGTTATTACCTATATTGCTTTGGAATATTAAACGCATCATATCTGTGAAGGCACATGTATGGAATCAGGCTCTGATGGCAATGTTCACATTTTTGTAAAGCATCACTTTAAAGTAAACATGAAATTTTTTTGACCGGTAATTACCCATGTACCTATTTAGAAAGCCTTGAAAACATTAGAGCAGATAATTAATAGGCAATAGTCCACTATTGTATATAGTGTATGTATTATTAAACTAATTTAAATTTAATATGTTTGTTGTCCCCATTAATTTGATGTAACTTTGGCTTGGGTATAACTCAAAATGCTTTTTGCATGCTGCCCCCATGGTTTCTAAATGTATGTATGTATATATATATATACCATTATTAACAACATACAGTAAAATATTTGCTACATGTTGGTCAGTGATTATAAACTGAATTCATCGTTTGATGTTGACCATGGATGTAGAATTGAGGTCTGATATGAATGTACTGAGCCTTTCTCCATGTTTTCACTGAAATGAATTTGATTTGTTCTTGTTTCTGCTGTGGCCTACATTTTTTTTAGATGTCTGCCCTCTTTGCCTCCCAAGGCTGAGACCAGCAAGGGCAGAGATTAGCTTTAACCAGGATTAAACCAATGAGAAAATTTAAATTTGTTGGCCCTTATCTCCGAGCAACATGTGGAGTGCTCTGAGCAAATGGCAGGATTTGATCTTTTGCTTCCTTTTGGCAAAGCATGTTTTCATGCCAATAGACACTTATCAAACATGACCACTGAAGACAGAGGGGATTCTTGAAGGGGCATTTAAAAGATTTGTTTACAGGAGGAATAATGCATGCGTTATTTGACTGCTGAGTGTAGAAAAGCAACTCCTGCTTTGTCTGTCATTCACTCTGTCAGCTGACAGGTAACACGGCTCCTTAGAAAGCCTCCTTATACGCTTTAATATCTTAATGTTGATGTGCTCTTGGTATATTACATTTATACCACAAGCTTTAATAATCTCTTTGCATAATATTAGGATTCACCCCATAACTTAGTGAAGTAGATGGGCTCCATATTTGCATTCTAAACATGCAATTTCTTGCCTCATCAGGTAATGTAATTCCATGCTTCATTAGGACTGTGAGGTTTATCATTTGTCATCAAAGCCAAGCTGTCAATAAACGATTAAGTTTCACAAGAGGAAAATGTAATGTTTGGGCTCAAGCAAAACGGATAGAAATATACATGTTAATTGCAGTTAGTGAGACTTTTTGTTGGATTTTCAGGTTATATTGGAATGACTGCTGGTTACATTTGTCAGAATTGCTGTCGTTAGACTGATTAATTAAGCAATTTATGTAGTCAGACACACATGTATGACATTTATGGATTTAAAAAAAATATTGATTAATATTTGTGAATTTGAATTTTTATTCACTGATTTTTAGGTAGTGTTAGAATCCTTCCTCCCTTGCATTGTATTACAAAGCGATGAGGATTCCGTGTATTTAGATGTTACACTGTCTCCTCTGGTCACTATATACTTTTCAGTCTCTCCTGTAAATAAACAGGAATTATTCTCTGACAGAATGATGGAGAGAAGAGGCAAGAATGGACATGTAATGACCCATTTACTCTAATTACTTCCTGCTGAAACAGGAGATGAGGCAGACACGGTGTTAAAGGTGGCCTACGGTCGGTGTCTTGTCTGAGTTTGGGTGTGTGGGATGTTTGCTCGTCTTTCAGCATACATGTTTCAACAAGGCTCATTATGTTGTCACATTGTTAATTTACTTTATCCTTTCTTGTAGAACATATTCCTTTTGTATGTTTTTTGTATGTTTATTTTTTGATACCATTTATCACGGAAGTTCATTTTGAGAAACGCAGTGGTCTTGTTTACAAGAGAGCAGCCGGTGGGTGATCCTGTCCCAGTTACTGCATTATCCGCCGTTGCATGTTGGTCAGGACACCTGCACTGAAGATGGTTGGGATCTCGAAAAGCCTGCATTAATCTCTCGCCTGGTTCCTCGTCCTGGTGACATTCTTTACTGGCATAGTGGAGCAGAATTATTAGCTTTTGGCTCTGACATTTAAAATTCACACCATTGTGTCCCTCTGCTAATTTGCAGCTGCGCTTTTCTGTCTATAGCTGTGATTTTTCACCTGCAGCACTCCTTCAATGGATTTGTCAGTCTGGGGGCAATATTGGATAAAAATGTGGACAATTTAGATCATAAGACATTTTAAGGTTAATAAGAGTATGTAACCAAAACCCTATTAGAAATGTATCACCTGTTTGTTATTGTTGTCGAGTTCCCAAGTTGTTGCAGGTCTGGAAGTTGTAGACAGACACCTCCTGGCAATTTAAGGTCAAACTTCTCACCCTGACCTCAGCCTGATATTGCATTTGTGTTGCTCCAAAGGTCTGAGACATGAAGCCCACGTAGGTGCACACATGCCTTATCATCTAACCCCTCAATCTTCAGTGATACACTTATCACATGCCTCCGTCGACCGCAAATGAGCTTTGATTGAGGTGATTGGAATTTCCAGAGGCTGTCACAATCGTTTTGATTGGAAAATAGACGGGGGATAATGGGAGAGACAGGCCTGTTATGAGAGGCCTGTCAGGGCTAAAATAATGCATCAGAGTGAAGAGGTTAAAGACACTGCTTCCTTGTTAATAATTAATTGCTGTGCGTGTGGTGGATCCACTTCATCGCTCCCAGTCATCACTTGATAATTGCTTTACATTTAATTTGGCTTTGGAGACTGTTTTTCAAGCTGGGTAAATTGTGCTTAAAGTTAATATGGGCTCAGACAGAGACAGCACTTTGGTCATAGACCAGTGATAAAAAATGACAAGTTAAACTTGGAGAAATAAAAAGTCAGCACTTCTGTATACTTTAAAAAGTAGTGTTGAGAATCACCACAAGAATTACCTCCCAAATATGCAGGTAATTTGTTACCTCACAGGAGTGAATGCTTGTATCACATTAATATTGTTTTTTATTGGAATATGATATATGTTTAAACATATCTGACCCCGTTATTAATTCTCTATCAAATGACTTAACTATTTTGATGATCAGGAAAAAAGACATCTTTTGCAGATTCAAGCACCTTAAATATGAATATTAACTGATTTTTTCTCTCTGTGACTTAGACCTTCAATTCTTGGTTTTAGAGCAAAACGTTTTATGATGCCATCTTGGGTTTAGTGGAACATTTTTCTCAGTCCAGATAATTACCTGATTGATGGAAAATATACTCAGAATACAAGAGATTATACAGTGAAAAGATGACAACGCATGAGGTATAAAACATATAAAAATGATCATACAAATAATTAGGATTAAATTGTAATCTTTTTTTCTATTTGGTTCAAGCCACTAGTATAGAATATGCTTTTGATTTATGCACTGACAGAACACCTGATGAAGAAGAGACATTTATTTGCTTTGAAAGTTGGAATACATTCATGAAAATGTTTCTTTTTTTGGATTGTTTCAAACTAACTGCTGGCTCATTGCTGAGATTGGGTGGCCTGCTAATTTTCTGGACTTTATTGTAAATCTAAATATAATGATTACCATAGCAAAACAACAACATGGGGTGTGAGGTATCAGTGGTGAACCAGTGAGTGACATGTCTGTATGTCTCAGTGCAGAGCTGAGGAAATGGAAGAAGGCAATGATTAGTTACTTGGGTTTCGTGTGGAGCTCCGTCCAGGTGAGTGAGGTTAATGATGATCAAGAAAAACCCTCGAAACATTTCACAAAATGTCACTGTGTCGACAGGTACAGTACAAGTGAAGCGCCTTGAAATGAAGGGGCTGCAATTAAGTGATGTGGTTAAAAGGCTGTCAGTCTAATCTCAAATAGTGAAAAATTATCTTGAAATTCTGAGAAAAATATAACATTTGCGTTTCACAATGCTGTTGAGGATTCTCACAATTATGCAGTTTTTTTTCTTTATTATTATTATTTTTTACTGTCTGCCATAATCACCTTAAAGCAGCCCTGTGAGGTGAATGTGTTAAAGTTATCAATGGTCTAATGATGGCTGCATTCTGCCTTCTCTATCTCTAGGTGACACAAGCAGATGTTAGTGGCTTAGGCATGAACCAGCAGACTGGCAAGAACACATTTGAGAGGAATGTGCCTTACACGCGTCTGGATAACGATAATGACCTCAGGGTAAGAAGAGCATCTATACACACCATTCTACTGAAGTCCTACGTACTGCTTAGGGACCGTCACAAACACACATTCTCGGAGCTGACCTCTGCAGTACAATCTGTCTGCACCAGAAGAGGATCAAACTTCACTTTGCTGCTGTGTAGGCTCCTTCATTGGGGAATTTGACTGTTCCCTTTGCCAAATCCAAAGCAGTCAGTGCTCAGCCTTGCATGCACACAGATAATGATCAAGTTAATTAGACCTGAGATTGAACGAACTGCAGCAGCAACTTAATCATTTGTAACTTGATTAGAAATACTATATTCTGCAGCTCCAGAGACTTGAAAACTTTGTTTTCAGAAAGCCTGAAATCAGGATGTTTTTACAGTTCAGGTCTTGAGTGAAAACCTCATGTTTTTGTCAGTTAAAGCAGTGCAATCCTCCAGAAATCACGGACCAAAAGCTGTCTCTGACCAGTGTTTTAATTCTTATCTTTTATTCCATCAGGCTATATATGCATTTGGAAAGAAATTGGGTAAAGGCACATTTGGGGTGGTGTATGAAGCCACCCACATAGAGACACAGACGGTATGGGCCATTAAGGAGATCAGCAGACCTGAGGTGAGTGTGTGGGGTGACCCTCCTGAAGGGTGTCAGGAGGGTCTGGAGGGTTGCAGAAGTGCAATATATAACAGATAAATAAATACAGTATGTACAGATGGGGGTTACAACTAGTGCAAATGAGGTGGATATAAGTTAGGTGTGGAATATGTACATATACATGGGATGGGTTAAATAGGCATATACAATATAAGCAGTATTTACAGATAAAATACAGTTACAAGTAGTGCAAGTGTGATGGTTATGAGTTCAGTATGGAGTAACTGTACAAGGGTATCTGTACAGAGTATGTACAATGGTTATCGGAGATGTATGTACAGGTGGAATTTTAAGAATAAAGGTGGGTTTAAATTATGAGGTAATATACAGAAAAACGGAATATACACATACGTATAGACAACTAAAAATGCACACATAAACTAAGTGTGAATGTAAGCATTTTCACATATACACATGCATGACTGGCAATATCTGGATTCACAGTAGAGAGTGGTGGTTAATGTAGAGGTATGATACCAGATATGTATTTAACAAGTGCAACACTGAGGTCAACAGGTAGTGGAGTCATTGTTCATTTTCTGGCATGAACATTTCATACTAGATTGTTCATTTTCTGGTATGTTACGTAGTTGCTTCTCAGAAAGAAACAAAATGCGATAATCAAGCAGAACAATCAGGTGTGTTATGACTTTTTCTCATTTAGCCTGGAAATTCACGGTTCAAGATGCTGGATCAGGAAATGAATATTCTGAAACAAGTGAATCATGCTCATATCATACATCTTAAGGAAATCTTTGAATCAGCAAAGGTGAGCTTTGGTTTTTCTTCATATAACAAATTAATATCCAGCCTAACTACGTGAGTGGGTAGCATTCAGTGGCGCTGCTGTATGATAATGTATTTTAATCTTTACTTTGCATTACTGCATAACTAGTAGCAGTTACCAATTGTATGGTGACATACATTACGTCTTCATGTTCCCAGATGACGTATCTGGTTTTTGAGCTGTGTGCTGGAGGTGAACTGAAGCAGCATTTGAAAAGGGAAAGGTTTTTAACAGAAGATGATACCAGGCATATTATCCGCTGCTTAGCAGATGCTATTGTGTACCTGCATCGGAGAGGTAATGATGTTTTCATCGTTTTAAGGGTCACATTCATTAGTTTAACATTGTAGTACTTAAAGATGTACATGTGCACAAAGTTATGTTTAGTTTCCTCATTAGGCTTGGCCATGAACCAGTGATTTAGAGGTTGGTGATGAGGTTCTCTCATATACTTGATATATGTCAGTTATATGACGGTACTATTTACTGAGTAGCTAGATTTACATCTACTGATTATAGATATGCAATTTTTCAAGCACCCATGAACCTGTTCAAATTGTGTTATGTAGAAAGTTTGTGTTACGTAAATTTCATTTATAATTATCCTGTAGCTTGGTGTAATTTAATTCTTTCTTTCAGTTACATGAAATATCTTGACTGCTTTTGAATAAAGAGTATTAATAACATTTGATTAAAAAAACAGATAAGAAGTGTTTCAATGAAATCGAACTAAAGATGCAACTTTTCTTTTAGTAGTGAAATGTAAGGTTGGGGATTCAAGACATTACCTGAGAATGAGGCCTGCTTAAATATTACCCATGGCTTGAATGAGATTTATAAGATACAGGGGAGTAACACTAATTAATTCATCTGATTTCACATAGAATGTGCCTTTGTGTTGTTTTCTATCTTTGCTACAGACTAATGAGTGAATCAGAAGCAGAGCTTTGACACAGTAGGCTGCCAAGACAATATATACAGATGGACTTTATCAATCCCCAGGGGGGGTTCAGTTTTTTCATCAGTCCGATAAAAACAAAGAAAACAAAGAAACTGAATTAATGAACATACAATCCATGAATCATCAGACTGCCCTGAACTAAATGAATATCAACACTCATGATGGAAGAAATCTAACCAAACAAGCTGATAGTGTTTCTCTTGCGTATCACTGTGTGACAACCAAAGGCAAACGTCGTATATGCCTCACTTATAATGAGTACTAATTACCACTAATATGACATGTAGTTTGTAATCTTGACCCGAGCTGTAAGATGTCACAACACGACTGGGGACTATTAAAAGGAATGAAAAAGGGACATTTGCAGGTGTTTTGTGCACAATAGTTGGTCGAAGTTACTTTTCACACACCATCAACACGGTTGCATTGTATAATTGGTTGCTTCAAACAGTGCAGTGGAAAGCACTGCCCAGGGCAAATTGTATTTTTCCTTCTGCCTTCTCTCACTCCACCACGTTTAGTTAACAAGGCCCTTCAGCCCAGCCTTGTGTAAACACGGTAAACAGAGTACTGTGTACAAAAACACCCTTTACTTTACAAGTGACATTAGCAGAGACGTTGGACTTTTAATTTCATTGCCGGTCCAGCCCTGACTGCACTGGTGATTGTGTTTACCCAGTTACGTTTTTGCAGCAACACGCCTTATTCTCTGATATTTTATTTTTTGATGACTTTATAACACGGTACAAATTCAGTGGAGTTGCTTTGTGTTACTTTTAATAGAGTGTTTTTACAGTATTATTATGTCATGTTCGTGTTTATTAATTCCTCATGCGAAATGTATCCCCCACTCCACTCAGCCTCTTTGAGGGACCTGGAAACTGATTATTGGAGAATAGCTGAGTGGAAAACTTTCAAACATGTACTGTGGTTGTCAGATTGTAATTAATTATTGAAAACTTTGCTGTGAGAGTAATAATACATGAATTAGGCTCATCCTGAAATGGTGTTAAAATCCAACATTAAAGTACTTATCAAAAGTTGTAAATGTATATTGAAAACGTCTCCTCTTTGTTGAGTCTACAGACATAGTGCACCGGGACTTAAAACTGGAGAATATTCTGCTGAAAAACCCTCTTGATGATAGGAATAATGATGAGATCATTATCAAGGTAAGATGGGGGACACAAACTTTTCATCACTCCCTCTTCAATCAATCAGTTTTCAGTCAAACAAGCCTCTGATGGGTCCTTTTTTTCCCAGCCAACACCTTCTCTGTATACTGACGGCTTTACTACCTCATTATGACAGACTCCCTCTGGTTCTTCTTTATAGTCCACCTTTGCTCAGAGAGACTCAGCTGTATCTTTAAGCAAATTACCAGCTAAGCACAGCATGTTGTGCGCGTTGACAGTGAGCCAGTGCAAGCAGATACACGCTGTATGAGCAAAAACGAGACTAGGGTCTGGCATAAATGCCTCAAATGGGTCTGCTTTCTGTTTTTCTTTGTGACTCACGCACTCAAAAAACAAACACCAAGAACAGGCTTCGTGTTAAAAGAAAGTGTTGTCATCGCGCAGCATCAGTGACACAAATTTTACAGGAACTGCTGTTTAGTTTTCTTTCTTTCTAGCCTCTGTAATACTGTGATATCCTTTTACAAATATGTGTATGCATAAGCCTTGAAAGCACAGTTTGTTCTCGAGCTCTATTCTTGTTTTCCCTGACAAAAGCACCTTAAACAAAGGATTTACTACTGGCCCAGTCACCGCTGTTACGTGTAAATCCTGTTTATCTGTATCATCTTTTCTACCTGATGTCCTCCGCCTACTGCAGGTGACAGACTTTGGATTATCGGTGAAGACAGGCGGCGTTGGAATTGAAAACATAATGACAGAAGTCTGTGGGACACTTACCTACATGGGTATGATGACACTGGTGTCTCTTACAGTATGATGGAGGGCTGCACCGATGACACACTGATGGGGTAGTTAGCATGAGGACCACTCATTTAAGCCCAGCGAGACCTATTGCAAAGTGGTAAAGCGTCTTTTTACTTGGCCAAAACATGCTACTCATAGTGCCTCGAAGTTTAGGAGCAACTTTTTCTGTGGTTTACCCTAGGTTGTTCTGATAATCATAATTTAGTTTATTTGTTTGCATTAGCTCAAGTCACCTTTTTCTTGTACTTAAATTGTCAATAGCGAGGCTTGCCCACAGCACAAAAACAGTTCTTAGGGAACCCCCTGAGCATCAGTGCTTAACCTTACATTTGTACATTTCATGTCTGGTTAGGGTTAAGAAAAAAGGTAGGATTAGGATTAGTGAAAAAAAACAATGGTTGAACCGCTTAAGCAGAAAGATGAAGAGAGAAAATGCAAAAATCAACACAGCGCAATGATACACAAACTTCTCAGCTATGTCACATGACCCTTGCTGTCAATTTCCAATGAAGACTGACCCTATGGGGATGAGGGCGAGCAGTAAAAGAAACTAAACACCAGTATCTGATGACTTGAGAGCAAGAATGGGCTCGCTCAACCTTTATCTCAAATGTAGGTGCCTTTTATGGCTCATTACTGCCTCTAACCGTGGGTATGCATCACTGTTCCACTCACATCACGAATGTACTTTGAATATATTGTACGTGTGTGTATGATTGTGCTGTCAGGACGTGTTTGTGTTAAGCGATTTGAGATCTACTCACTGAAACGTTTGTTACCTCAGTCAATAACAGTCAAAAGTGTCAGTGTGTTTAAGTGTTTAAGACGTCACATAGTCACATACAACACACAAGTTTGTCTCTGTGTGTTTCAGCTCCGGAAATGATGAGTGGCCGTGGTTACACCGAGTGGTGTGACGTGTGGAGCATTGGTGTCATCATGTATATGCTGTAAGCACAAACACTTTAAACCACTGGTGTCTAACTTGTGGTCCGTGGGCCAAAAAAAAAAAAAAAGCTCTAATCCAGTCTGTGGCATGAATTTGTGAAATTCAAAAATTACACTGAAGATACTAATAATCAATGGTGACAAAATCATTTGAATTCAGGCTCCACATACACATACAGACGCATTTGATCTGCAGTGCATCACACCAGTATAACAATGTAACAACCTACATCAAAACCACTAATTCTCTGTGTTAGAGTAAGTAAAGTAATATTGCGTGAAAACATTTACATTTACAAATGATTCTTTTACAAAATATATGAATAACCTGAACAATTTAGAATGTTTTAAGAGGAATAAGTGCAATATTACCAATATTCTGCCTTTTGTTTTGTTCATTTGTATATATAACATAAGTTGTAATGCACATGTGTAAATGATAAACTGAAGCAGACATTAAGAAAAATTTTTCAGGCTGTTCATGTTATACAGATTTTTAAGGAAAGTGTTATTTTACTGGTCGGACCCACTCGAGACCATATCGAGCTCAATGTGGCCCCTGCACCAAAACGAGTTGTACACCCCTGCCTTAAACGAACATTTACAACGTATACAGTGGGATGAACATTTGTGCTCATGTCTGTCATGTAGGCTGTGTGGACAGCCTCCATTTGTGGCCAGT
>JAPTHA010000018.1:23783900-23794648 GCA_029814585.1 Gymnapogon annona | reverse complement strand
CTGGAGGAAGTGTCTGGGGAGAGGGAGGTCTGGGCCTCCCTGCTTAGACTGCTGCCCCCGCGACCCGGCCCCGGATACGCGGTAGAGGATGGATGGATGGATGGCATTATTACTATATAATAATATAACATCTTGCTATTATGCTTGTCTGTGCTTGGTTTAACAGTTTCTCGGTGAACAAGGTAAACTTTATCATTATTTAGGTGCCATATTTTCCCAACTATAACTCGCTCTGGAGTATAAGTCACACCAGCCAAAAAATGCATAATAAAGAAGAAAAAAACATATATAAGTAGCACATCAGTATAAGTTGCATTTTTGGCGGAAAATGTATTTGATAAAATCCAACAACAAGAACAGACATTTCATCTTGAAAGGCAATTTAAAATAAAAATAGAATAGAGAACAACAGGCTGCATAGGCGTACAGTATGCTAACGTAACACGTTCAGCTAATATTACATGACACATAAACAACAAACTGAGAACGTGCCTGGTATGTTAATGTAACATATTAACAGTTATTTAGATAACTATAGCATAAAGAATATGCAAACAAGTTTACCAAACCATCAGTGTCACTCCAAATGACTAACTCAAATGAAATCTTCATCCTCGGTGTCACTTCTAAACAACTTTGCCTTTTCCAGAGGTAGACAACGCACTGCTTCCTCCTCTACGTCGCTTTCACCAGACTCATCGTCAGCTGTGTGTGTGTGTTTTTTTTATTATTATTCTGTCCTTTCTGAGTCCCAACGGAATGGTTTCAGGTGTCACTGAAGCCCATGTTTTGTTGATCCATCCAGTGACTTCCAGGAAACGTTTTCGACTGCATATTTCACTATTTGCAGCTTGTAATCTACAGAACATGATTTTCTTTTCGATTCCATTTTTTGCCTAGAATGCCCTCCTGTGGTTGTCAGTGAAAATAACGTGAAATTATCTAATAATTTTACACATAAGTCGCTCCGGAGTTTAAGTCGCACCCTTGGCCAAAGTATGAAAAAAAACCCTGCGACTTATAGTCCGAAAAATACGTTATTTTTATCTACACTTCCAGCTTCACCTAAGTCCTGTTAGTTTTAGTGGTGAACACCATGCAATAGAATCAGTTGTTATTGAAATGTAAATATGATCCCATGCACAAACAAGTACATTAACATTTTTTTTCTTTGTCACTGCTTTGCAACTGGAAACAAATGAAGACGGAACAAAAACCGTGGAATTGGCTCTGAGGCTGAAGGGCGTCCCAGTCAGACAAAACCAGTATGGACTATTACTTCTTCTCCAGGCCTTTCCTCCCAACGTCACTCCTTTTCTCCCTCTGGATTTCTGCTGTCCTCTAACTGCACACATAGCAGGCTTTTTCGTTTCATTTGGATTCGACCCCTGCTTACCTTACTTCCGAGTGGGCTTCATTAAATGTCTTTCTGGCTCTTTCATGGCCTTCTCTCTCTCTCTCTCTCTCCCTCTCTCTGAGACATTCACTAAGTGGGAGAATTGTAACAAAAGGAGAGCCTCCAATGTGCAATTCTCAGTGGAGAGGGTGACCCCAACTTTAGGGAGAAAAAGAACCTGAGGATAATAGCAAATGAAGCCAAGGGCTGCATTAATGGGCAGACATAGCACGTCGAGTTCCTCTAGTGCTGCTTAAACTGACAGACATGTATATTAATACTCAGCACTTTTTTTCATCAAAGTGGGAGAAATATGAATATTCATCCTCATTTATATTTCAAGGCATTTCCATTCCTGCAGGGGCTTGGGTAGGTTTTGACCAATTTCCATCCCCATTACAGAAATGACAGCTCTCACTCTTGGGCCCTGACAGAGGTCTGCCCAATGCACAGGAGGTCCTACGAGGAGGGAGCCAGCGCCCGTTCCCAGCTGTCCACAAACACTCATTAACAGAGGAAAATATCCAACGGAATCTCTGTGAGAATTTTTAATCACACAAAGGCCCTGCTAATTAGGCAGCTGATGGGGCATGGAGAGCACAAGGACGAATTCTTTAAACAAAGGACTAGAAACTTTAGGAGCCTTAATTACTCGGGCAAAGAGTTCATTCCAGAATGGCAGAGCACATCATTCCACTAATGAGACCAAGTGGCAGCACATATTAGTGAGAAATAATGTGGAAAGTTCAATTATATTGTGCTTTTGGAGCCTTTTCCCTCTTTCCCTCCCTGCTACTTATGCACACACATAAGACAAAGCCTGGGCCAGCACAGGAAGGAGGCAGGGGCGGAGGACACGTAATCACTGGCACCAGCGCTCCGTTCTTCACGTGTATCTTGGCAGGCTTGATCATCTTAATTGCCCATTAGAATGTTCTCCTCTTTGAAAATGAATATCATTATGGCACCCAGCTCTGGCCTCTGCTGGAAAAAGCCTTGCTGCAATTTCACTATTCAATGCGGCATGTGTCTTGAATTCTAAACACACAATTGACTACCAATTTGCAGTAACCAAATCCTTTGAAATGCTAGGAATTAAAAGGGCAAAAGTGGAGTTAATTACTACGAGGTACGATTAACTCTATTTTTTTGATACACAAGCAAAAATTCTTAGACAATGCGTCGGAAAGCGCCTTGCTTTGTTTCCTTCCAATAATAGACAGGTCTCTGCTAGTTCTCCATCAACGTGGCCACATGGACTATGACTTTACGGACAAGACCAACAATCATTTTCCTTGGGTTCTTTTACATTAATGTGCAGCTGTTCATTTCAGGGCTGTTGGTGCTATTATTCTATTTTGGTGAAATGTGTGTCATGATTCATTTTAGAACTGTGGCTGAAAAAAAGCTCCCAAGCATTTAGTCTTTAGGTGACGTTATTAACATTATCGTGCACTAGCGGAGTGGAAACAAAGTTATGTTCTTTTATTTAACTAATAACATTAGCCACAATCTTTAACTTTGTTTCACACAGGCTATGGGTAAATAATTGTGAATGACAATCAAATAATGTGATACTGAAAGGGTAATATATGCGCATTCTCACCTGTGTAAAAGATTGTATTAAAAATCCTAATGCCCACATCAGGAGGTGCCTACATACCAATTATAGCAAGCAGGAAGCAAATTTCCCGTGAAATAAAACAGCTAATGGGAAATGGAAGGCAGCAGGCAGCATTCCTTATTTTCCGCTAAGCTGGAACAAGGAAGAGACAGGCCGAGTGGCTGAGTGTCCACAACTGGCCTGGTTTTAACCACACTGGAGCCAAATACATCATATGGGCCATCTGAAATGGGGCAGTTAATTATGTTTGCCCTCAAGATTATGTCACCGCTCTATATATAATGTAGGTATAAGTTATTTTTCTTGGGATATAAAATAGACCCCTTTAAACTGACCACTGGACAGTAAAAATGTAGCATGGTTTTCATTATTTTTGTTTTTGGTATTTTTTGCTTTTTTTGCTTTTATGCCCTTGTTACCATTGAGAGAAAAGCCATATAACAGAAAAAAGGGGAAATGGCAGATGACTAAAGGTCCTACAGCGACTCATTCATGAGTCAAATGATTATAACACGTACCAACTGGTACAAAAACCTCAAAGACATTGATATTCCTTCTAAAATATCACAAAGACTGTTGTTTTTACTTGTAGAAAATGGTGGCCAAGCTCCATTAAAAGGTTTGTATTTGGTATTGATATTCCAGACTCTCTAGAGCAGGGGAAAGCGGCATACCACAGACACTATTAACAGCTAAATCCACCAACTAAACAATGCTATATATCCAGACTGTATCATTCATTGAATAAAGTACAAAGTTCATGGTTTACACATATCTGTATTATGACCTCATCAAGTTCTGTTCACCAAACAACAACTAACGTTCCTTTATTTTGACACTGTATTTTATCACCTTAAAATGCTGCATCAGCCAATAGTTTACATGAGAAATCTGTTAGCTTTCTTTTTATTCCAGTTGTCTGCGCAGTTCCTGTTGTTCGTGGCTTCACTAAAGACCTGCTTGAATTCATTCAACTTTACACTTTCATAAGCTTTAAAAATAAATAAACTTTGAGAAATATTTTGATTTCATCATCAAAGTCTGTTCTTTTCATTTACAGCTGTTTCCAGAGGAAAAAACAACAGTACTTCTAGCTTTCATGGTGTCGTTACTTAATTTGACTGTAAAAGTTGTATTTTAGTGGTTCTCATTCTATCTGGTGCTTTGGTCTAAGGCCCTGTGATGTTAATTTTCAAAGTGGAAGACCAGCAGAGTGAGTCACTACTCCCTCTAATGGTCAGGTAGTTCCACTGAACCATCAATATGTTGAGATTCAGTCCAATACATTGACATATTTTTAGAGCTCTTTCCACTTTTCCCCTTCCGGGGTCACCACAGCGATTCCAATTCGCATATTTGATTTGACGGGACTTTTTACGTCGGATGCCCTTCCTGACACAACCCACTCGGACGCTCACCCCAGGAATCCTTGAGGCCTTACCAACTGAGCTATCCAGCCGGGTTTCAGTGCTCTTTAATCTAAACACTCTAATACAAATAAATATTTGAACAAGAATATTTGAAACTTAACACCACAATATGTAACTCCTAGAAGTATATTATAAATTTATTTTTGAGAATGCTTGTTTGACTTTGATCCATCTCTTGGAAACTAACAGATAGAAATACAGGTGGTCCCTGGGTTACAGCGTACTCGACTTATGTAATTTCGATTTTACAACGCTAAAGTCTACTTTACGGCACCTGAGTCGTACTTTACGGTGCCCGTGTCTCGTCCGCCATTTTGTGTCCAGCCCCATGTTGCAGTGTAGCGTACAGCGTGTGTGTTTGTGCTCCGTAATTATCGGTATACTCAGCTTTGTCACCCTCCTTTTTCACATCATGGTCCCAAAAAAGAAAGCAAGATCTCCTAGCGATGCTGGTCCAGCCAATAGGAAAGCCATTATGATGGAAACAAAGCTGGACATCATATAAAGGTCGGAGAAAGATGAGACCCAACGAATGTTGGTAAAGCCTTAGGCTTCAGTCGGCCGACCGTGTCGGCCATTATTAAGGACAAAGCCCGTATTTTAGCCCTGTGAAGGATTCAGCCCCAGTGAATTCTACAGCGATCACGACAGTGTACGGTGCTACTGTGAGATCTAGGAGGAAAGAGGAAGATTTCCTTCCAGACGGACATCTTCAAGTACTAAACCAAAGTAGAACCCGTACCTTCAACGTCTATAGAAGATCCTGCACCTGCTCTCACAGTACATTCATTCATCTTCCAAGCCACTGAATCCTTTGCAGGGTCGTGCCTCACAGTACAGCATCTTATTTTTTATTTTAATTTATTTTATTGAATTAATAAGAAGTTTAAAACGTGTACAGTATTTGGCTATTTATTCAGACATTTATTGGTTATTTGGGGTGTATTAAAGGGTTAATTTTGACTTACAGCGAAATTTGTGTTACATCGCCGACGTAGGAATGGAACTCAGACGTAACCTGAGGACCACCTGCAGTGAATATAAGATATGGAAAAAGAACCAAATGCAGGCCTGTTCCCTCCGAGATGGACCCAGAGGTGGATGATGTATGAGAGAACTATCATGCAAAGGCTGCAAGGTCCTCCTGGATGAAGACCGTGAGGTGGACAATACTGGCATGCCCCTCCAGGAAGACGGCTGTGAGGCTACAAATCCAGGCTGGTCAGGAACAAGAAGTGATGTAGGAAAGAGGCTGGAGTCTGGCCTGAGGCTGATGGACTCCATGCTGTCAGCTGGCCACCATATGACACTAACATACTTAAATGAATGGAATTATCACGTTCAGAATGGAATCGCGTTCAGAATGGAATCACGTTCAGAATGGAAACAAGAATAGGAGCCTCTGAAAAGCCGGGCAGAGGGTGTGCAGTGATGGACGGCCATCTTGGAGTAGTATGGAAAAAACATCCCTTAGTACTTCAACACTTTCTCCACGTCTGCCTGATCCATGAAGCTGGATTATACTGTTACATTTGGGGCGAAGAATGCAAATGCAGACCCAGGAGATGGAAGAGATGGTGGTTTTAAGTTAATTTATTGCAGGAAAATAAAACTTTGAGGTGAGAGTTGGTTGTCAGATTATCAGGAGGTTCAAAAAGCAAGGAGAACTTGAGGAAAACACATGAGGAATCAGATTTGGAAAAGTGACTTGAATATACTGTACTATATATGATGGTTTCAGAATACATGAGTATGGCTGGAGACTGGGTCTACAGGGAGAAACTGCAGGTGTGTTGAGGATTATGGTCTTGGCGGGTGGAAATATACTGAGAAATAGAACGGAGGTAGACTACGAGGAGAGACAAAGACAAAGTAGATATGGACCGGAGAGAAATTCATGACAGCACCGACTCCAAAAGAACTGGGTTTTCTAAACACTTAAAAGCAATACAGTCTGTATTCTCGACCCTCGATGAAATCTACTCAGATGAGTAATACTCCTGCATAAATTGACATTTTGGTGAACTGTAAAATTGCCGTGGTGATTCCTTTAAACGCGGAATCACTTGAGTGTGCATTAAAAGTCAGCCACATCTTTTGCTCGCTATTATCGGTTTCAGGCAAACAGTTTTGTACTTCCTCGTCTCAGGTAACTGTATGAGTTAAATGGACATGTGCTGAATTCTCCGGAGAGACCTATTAAAAAGGAAATTTTGAAATCAAGAGGAGGTTGACTGTGTGCTCTCCTCACTGTCTGCAGACAACCAAACCCAGAGAGAATAGTCTGACCAGAGAAGACCCACCAGTGAGGGAACCTATTGATTTTTTTTTCTCCTCATGTTCTCTCTGCCAGAGTTGTTTGTTTCTTTTTACCCATTGCCCTTGTTTTATTTACAGGCAGTGGGATCAATAGAGACGCTTCCTTACTCGCTTGTTTCCAGCTTTATGAAAACACGTATTTCACCCTCTTAACCACATAGATGTACATCTTTTTTTTTTTTTTTCCAGTGGCTCAAATAATTTCTGTTCAAATGATTGACAGGTGTGATTGTGCAAGAAGGTGGCAACACAGGATGAGATGGAAAGCCACCACCGTTAAGTGGACTCCTCATGTGTGTGTATATATATATATATATATATATATATATATATATACACACATGTCAAGATCTCCTCTGATCTGTTGTGAAGTTGAAAAAAAAATGTCCTGTATTGACGTTTGCAAGCGTCAGTTCTGAACTGAAACAAGTAAAACATGCCATGAGGACATTGGTTTATATATTTTTTTTGTCTATGGCGGCCTGTTCCCAATGAGGTGGAAGGTAAATATTCCTGACAAATAAAGCTCCTGAGTTATAGTTTTCATTTGAATACAAAACAGGAAATTATGATTGAGGGATTGTAGTACAATGAGTACAATGTTTAATAAGATAGTTCTAACCCGTTTTATTTACAGCACCATTGCTGTGGAACATTTTGTCACAGCAATTAATTCACGACTTACTTTTAGTGATAAGAGTTTAAATAAATAGTGTTTAATCTTTTGTTCATCTTCTGATATCTCTTTCACTTCATTAAAACACTCACCAGTCCTATATTCTCTTGATTTTGAATTAGTTGCTAACTAACCTAAACTCACAAATTTACTGTGTCCATTGTCAGTGTCATGTATTAACATGTACAGGACCAGAGCAGACAACTGCAATGACCATGACAATAAGTTTGGTGCTTTTTAAATTTTTAAAATGTATTTATTTATTTATTTATTTTAACATATTTAGCAATTCAATGATGGTTTTAAAAAACATTTCCACCAAGGTTTTTGTAATGGGCTTGTATGTACAGTATGTGGGCTTCAATGTCCATCCATCTGTCCATGCATTTGTCCATCCATCCATCCATCCATCCATCCATCCATCCATCCATCCATCCATCCATCCATCCAATATTAAGAAAAATAAATTCAGCAATAAATTAATATGAGACAAGACACAGTGGAAATAGAACTACTGTTACTGCATTTGATTAAAACAGGAGCAGTATATGAGTGACATGCTGTATTTATATCCACTTTATTTGTAAGGATCTAGTACAAGATCAACCGCAACCTCTAAGGGTATCTAAGTCCAAAGACTGATGACGTTCGGACTTTATAGCCCATCCCTCCTCTCCCTCGTGCTGTTGACTGGCAGGCTGTTCCTTCCCTGATACACAATGCTTACACACTCATTTTGGTGCAGAGTGTGCTACACATTGAATTAAAAGAGTTCTGATTGATAAGGTAGTTGAAGGCAAATCTGCTCCCACTAATTGTCTTTCAAATGCCCTCATTAATCAAAGCGGGCTGGGCCGGTGACGGGCGCTCCTGTCAGCCGCTCTGCTACAGGCTCTCCTCCGGCCATTCACCTCCCAGCATGATGCCTGCTTCCCCTCTGTCAGGCGCCACTGTCCGAGGAGTACGGGAGCACAGGCCATCCGTCCGTCCGCTGCACACCTGCCTTCTGCCAGACAGGATCTGACTGCCCCCTGCCACTAGGACGGCCCCAGAGACCAATTTAGCAGCCACTTAATGATTCATGACTTCAAGTGGTGGAAATGAGGGCAGCATATGATAACAGGAATAAACACATTTAATTAGCTCCTCATATACATTATTTATTTATTTACCTGCACTCTGATTAATTTATATATTTTGTTTTGTGTTGCGGGGATTTTTGGTATTCACAGCATCTGGCAGACAGCCTTTGTTGTGGAGTTGAGAGAGAGCATCTTCTCCCACATCTCTTTTGGGGGGATAGCGGTGTACCTCCCTCCTTATCTGGGGACCTTTTGCAGGAGTGTGGTGGGGTGGGGTACCAGCAGGGATTTGGCAAGCCCCCCACAATGAAATGAAACGAAATGGCGGGGAATATTAGACTTTAAAATATACAGTTCCCTGTGCTCTAAGTAGCCTTGTTTGTGAATTTCCTGACAGGTAGTTACTCCCCCAGTTTTCTTTGAGCATAGGGCATACATTTTCATGGAGGCACTAATCAAAGCTGTGCTGTGGCAAACAGCACAGCCACAGTAGGCCCAATCAAAGCCATGTATCTGGCTCTCTTCCATAAGGCTCCGGGAACACTGATGACAACTCTTACCCTAGCATCTGCCATCTCATCCATCACAGGTTGACTTCCTTCACTCTCACTTTCCATGTCTCTCCCATGCGTATAGTCACGTAAGTATATACTGTACTAGGAGCTCAAACTTCAGGCTTATATAGGAGTTAAATTAGACCTCGAAGAATAAGTTACATCTCAGCCATGCGCTAAATGAGACTGACATGGAAAATCATTAGGCCAAATAATTTCTTATGTTCTCTAATTGTCATTTTTAGGAAATTTCTCAGACTTGCAGGGACATTGTCTCGCTCCTGCACTGATTAAGGGGTCAAAGTAGGAGGAGGTGGAGGAGCGCAGCAAAATAAAGACAGGAAAAAGCCTTAGACAGTGTCACTGATTTTCCCTCTTCTTAATTAGCTGTTGTTGTGGAAATAAACTATAATTGTGTGCATGGCAGCAAATTAAAACGTCTGGTGTAAAACAAGCAAGGAAACAGCGAGGTCTCCAAAGACACAATGTGGGAGTGACCTCTAGACTGTCTTTTCGAGGCTTGTTCTCTTTGTCACTTATGTGAAAGGAAATCAGTGAAAGCAGTGGGAGTGTGATGATGACAGCACGTCGAGGAGGTGAGAAAGGCCTGCGTCCAAAGTGGCAGAGAGATTCCTACCACCTCCTTTCCATCTCTGCGTCCCCCTTTTCTTGTCTAATCCCCGGCCACTGAAGACCTCCAGACGCCCTCCTCTCATAATGACACGGCTATCAAACCCAATTGCTGTGGCTCAGACCCAAGGCAGTGCATTAAACCCCTTAGTGTCTGATTGCTTCTCCAGAGTCAAGTGGTTGTGTCCTTCCTGTCATTCCCCCTGACCACCACCATCAGCGTCCTGGCTGCTAGGAACTCCTGAGACGAGGGCTCTCACACAGGCGTGGTTGACCCACTCACCCCATTCGCGTCGACCTCAAACATGACAGTCTGAACATAAATGACACCAGTGACTCCATAGGAAGCTCGTTGAGCTTGGTTTTTTTTTATGTGAAATTAATAGTATTTTTCTTTCTCTCACAATGTCAGAACAACTGGCAAGATAGAGGACGTCCCTGTAAACGCCATAACATTCTATTAAAGGTTCGGTATGGATGCTTGAGTCTCCTTGTATGTTCATGTATAGCTTAAGATAAAGATAAAGATAAACAATACTTCTATTGTCCTGTGGGGAACATTTTTTGTGGACTCCGTAGTGCTGCACTTTACAGGACAGAATAACAAAGAACCAACAGAATAAATAAGTATCAGATAAATAGATTTGCATGATATATATACATATGTACATATTCATAAATAAGTTAATTATTGCAGAGATGTGTATTGTACATACAGGTAGGATATTATTGGAATGTTTAGCTTATTACTAGCTCACTGACTATGTTACTAATTGTTTAGCAGTCTAATGGATGTTGGGATGAATGAGTTTTTGTGGTGGTTCAGTCTGGTTCTGGGGACCCTGTATTTCCTGTCGGAAGGTAATTCAATTCAATTCAATTCACTTTTATTTGTAGAGCCCTATATAACAACTGGATGTCTCAAAGGGCTTCACAGAGTCTTGTTTTATTTTTTGTTTTTTTTTTTTAAATATGAATGAACAGTCCAAAGAATAAACAACAGCTAAAAAAATGGATTAATGACCTAGGCATCCCCT
>JAPTHA010000018.1:23757159-23769784 GCA_029814585.1 Gymnapogon annona | reverse complement strand
TGTGTGTGTGTGTGTGTGTGTGTGTGTGTGTGTGTGTGTGTGTGTGTGTGTGTGTGTGTGTGTGTGTGTGTGCCTGCTGGGGGTGAAGACTGAAGCGCTTTATTAAAATGATGAGAGCAAGTTCAATTTGAATCATGCAGTGCCTGTCAGTGGCTTCTCGAATTGCAGGGCTGATGAAATTGCTCTTGCGGTTATTTAAAAGCAGTTGTAATCCATCTGAAAATGCTGTGATATAATCCATTTAATTTCTTATTCCTTGCAGCAATAACACTGAGTAACAAAAATCTATCAAAGCAATGTAGCCTGGTGATTTAGTAATTATCTTTATTTTACATTACTGCAATTCAGCCCGGATTAATTGGAGTCTTATCTGAATAGAGCGGCAGGTCACTTACCTCAATACACCACAATGTGTTTTTATCTTAATCATCAACCACCACAAACTCAATTGTGACCCACTGTGCTGAGAAAAGATTAGTTTTCTGATGAATAAAATCTACAGTATAAACAGACGAGGAATACTAAAAAACCAATAGTTATTAAAGTGGCTTGACTTGTTCCTCAAAATAAAACTTAAAAGTGATAAAAAAAAAAACCCCACTCTGCTGCCACATTGCAAATCACAAGAGGTTAAAGGAAGAAAAAAAAACAATGTCTCTGACAGAAGTAACAGGATATATCACATGGTAAGTGTCATGTAGTGATTCGTATCTGGGAGAACTCACCAAATATCCCGTATTGATCAGCTGTTTAAGTTGAGTTAATGTATGAGCGATGCTCAATGTATTCCCTAATGGGAAAGCTGCCTGTAGGCAGTGCACTGGTAATAAGACCTTAGACAGCCACATAACTCAGCCTGTCTCGGAGACCACTCTCTTTTTCCTCCACCTGCTATCTGACATCTGATATTAGTGAAATCACAGGCACTCTGAGCAAGAGGAAGCACAGGAATGGGAAGAAGAGAGAGACTTTCAAAGCTTTGGAGAATGATGGAGACGTAATTAGAGTTTCTTCACCATGAAGGCACCGGGAGTTTTAGTCTGTATTGAAAACAAGTGCTGTTTAGAGGTTATTAGTTTACGGTTCTATTTATCTTATAGCGCCTACATCACATGAATCGCCTTCAATACTTTCCACAGATTTTAAGACTAACGAATAGAGCTTTCCTTTCCATGTCTCTTATGGCTTTCCGTTCATGTCACTGGATTGGTGTATTAGTTTACACAGGATGGACTCGTGCTTACACGCAGCGATTATATTTTTTTGTGTTTGGCCATCGTGAAGGAAAATGACTATATTTTCATTTTTAGAGCACTGGCAAAGTGAAGACAAATCATTTAACTTTTTTTTTCATTTTTCAACAATAATCACTGCAATCATTTCATATATATATATATATATAGATATATATATATATGTGTGTGTGTGAAAAGACAAACTATAAGAAAACAAGTGATCATTATGAACATGAGTCTGAAGTATTTCACCAGTTTCTCCTTAGAAAACACTCTCATGCTCAGTGGTCGTTGGTCAGTGAAAGGGTTACAACAACTTAAGTTAAGTCTTTTGGCATAATGTGAGTGGGTGTTTGCTCTGGTGTTGTTGAGGACATCAGCATCGGCCTCGTGGCTGCCCGTCCGCCTGCTGGGGAATAAAACACATAAAGGACTGACCTCACTAAGATTAATTGATTCTTTCACATTTGGATTCAGTTCAGAGAACCAGAGAAATTGGTTGTTTTGACAGTGGCGTGACTCACTCACTCACGATAAAAAAAAAAATAAATGAAAAAAAACCCCAGCAACACAGACAGCACTTAAACACATATGGTATGTACATGAACGGCTTGGCTCTCAGTCTCCTCCTGTACTCTTACAGAAGGCCTTCTTTCTCAGTTGTTTGGGTGCATTAGTACGAGCATTAGCCGAGTTAATCACCACGAACAAATGATTATGAGGAAGCAGCGAGGCCATCCGTCCAAAGACATCTATGCAGGAAGACAACATAAAAAAAAAAACAGGGCTTGCTCTTTAAACCACTTATACCGTGCTAACGGTGGCACTACCTTCGCTTTTTCCCACTGCGAGAAATAAATACATCACAGGCGGCAGGTAGGAAAATCATTATTTTTGATTTGAATTTACCTTGCCTGTGGGTATGAGCGAATTGATGCCATAGCAAAACATGCACAACAGCCCCCAAATAGAAACAGGTAAACTCTTGGCTATGGTGGGACTTCATGATGGTGTTTTCATGTATTTTGATCATACCCTCTGCACTCCCAGAAAGCCCCTCACATGTTCCACGGCATAAGTGCTCACGTCTAATACCCTCAGAGGACGTTTTGGTGTGTCTCTATGAGTCTAATTTACGGATATCTGCATGAATTGGGAGGGCCTGGGGCCAGCCATCTCATGTCTTTTTAAGGGGAGGGGTGGGGGGGTTGTTGCGTTAGTGGGCCCTTTCGGGACAGGAGCAGCATTTCAGATAAGATCGGCGGTGGGAAGTGGTGAGCCGGCCCGTTTGTTCTCGTTGGCCATCTCTCATGTTGCACCACTGATTGGGAGGAAAGACGAAATTGCTTTCACCGGGGCTCACTCCAGCAGTAGGCAATGATAACTAACAATGCCCTCGGGACCTAGTTAAAGCTGCATCACACGCGCTGGAAAACCACTTTAATGTGGCAGCATTAGGAAGCTGTCAGTTGGGTTGGTGGGGAAAACAGATTTCAACTCATCGTGGATTTTGAAAACATTTGTTATTCTCGCTTTAAAAAAAATAAAAATATATATATATATATATGTATAGAAAAATATAATCAAGCAGGCGTTTTTAATTTCATTTCACACAGCTTACAGTGAAGGAAGAAAAAAAAGGTTTAAAGATCATAAGAGCGAGGATACGTAAAGAGTAAATTACCATGCACTGCGTCTCCTCTCTGCTGTGTGGCTCAGTCATGGGGATCGTGGAGCTCATGTTGTACAGAAATGCTGCAGGTTGACAGTTTCTCATGTTTCCTCGGGTTCTGCTTAAGGTATCCGTCACAGAATGCATGTGCTCGTCATCATGTTATTGACCCATCTGTGCAATTTCTTCAAGTGCTACTTAAAATTAGTCCACCTTATAGCTGCTTGTAATTACACTCAGGCTCTGCTTGTCAACTCTACGGCAGGGGAAAAAAACAACAACTAATAAATAATCCTTTTACGCAGCTGGGTATGATGGAGGTGTTTCTAAAAGGCCACTTTCATTAAGAGAAGGCATTACAATTTTTGCTTGAAATGGTTGCAACACCTTTTATGTTACTAGTCTCTTTAAAGTGTTGTTTAACCATGTCTGCCAGCACTTTATTCAAGAAAAAGGAAAGTGTTTTGATCTTTTCTTTGCTGATCTGCGCGGGGTCAGGGAGCAAGAATGATTCATTTTCAGACATACAAAGACGTACGACTTTCATTTAATATGTTTTTACCCTTCCACCTTTGACGACTATGCTGCACATGACACCAAAATCACGGCTTGGATTTAGATTTTTTCTTTTCGTTTCCAACCTCGACACATCCACAGATGTATGTTATGCCTTTGCTCCCACAGATTCAATTGAACAGTTGGATAAATATTTTTTCAGTCAATCTGATTTGAACTGGCCGTTACTGTGAATTGTTTTCAAGGTGTGGATGCCTCATTCATAAGATTTTAAGACTAGTAGAACTAGAAACAGCATTTATGGAGTTTTGGAGCTTCTGTTTATTTTTAATTGAAATATTAAAGCACAGTTTCAATATAGTTCATGTCCACTACTGCAGATTTTTAGCAAAAAATATTTTTTTCTTTTTACCCGGGCCTCTCATTTATGAATAAAAGGTATCCTAAGTTGCAAAAATAATGATTTTCAGGAATATTTTTAAAAACTCATTTTGTAAGCCTCTGTCATTGCTTTGTGTGATGAAGCTCTCACTGAAATATCACATACAGGTGTGCATATAAATCAGTGCGTAACCTGCAGTAGATAGAGGTCAACACGGACACCTTTGACGGACAGACCTGACTGGTGTTACGGACAAATACAAATCATGCAAAGAATATATTTCAACAACCTGAACCATTATTTAAAGTGAACTTAAATTGAACTGAACCTGTTGTTGCTCACCTTGATAACAGACCGAAGCCTCTGCATCTGCAACATCCAGTATAATCCATAATGACCACCGTTCTAAGTCTAACCAAAAGCTTGTCTGAGCATTTGAAGTGGTCCGTGGTTGTTTTTGCGTTATGACACAGGCAAAGGCATTTCGTAAAACCAAGGTCGTGTGCAGATAAATGATTTTATAAATGGAGGAAAGAAAATACCTGCTTAGAAAAAAACATCTGTGTGGGCACAGCCAAATTTACATCAACAAGAATGTGACATTACAACAACAAGCAAATGTTTGATGTAATTGATTAACTGCGAGTCAATAAACCACCATTAGCTCACCGTGCAACTCCATCCCATTGTCCAGATATGGTCACTTTGGAGAAAAGATGACAGCTGTCAACACCCAAACTCTGAGCTTCCAACAATTCAATGTTTGACATTGTGTTAGCTCCGTCCACTTCTCATATCAGACACATTATTTCATCATATGGTTTGGCCGCAGTCAGAGAGAATCTATGAGACATGTTACCTCGCAACCATGGAACAGATGAAGGTCTAGTAACAAAAGCTGCGTTGAACATATCCCCACGAGCGAAGCAGTGTGTCTTTCTGAAGCATTGGAATCAGTGAATAGTGTTACATCTCAAGTTAACTGCATTGTGTTTAAGGAGACGTTTTTTACAAAGTATCAAAACATCTAGTCCTTCTCTGGGGCTCTGGCGAACACACAGACGCTGCAACATTACACTTCCACAGCAAGTATGATCTGGAAAAATAGACCAGTCTTCTATTTGTATTTTTCCATGTGTAGTGTACACAGCTGTTTTGCAAAGGAATGGGTCATGAAGAGTCTACTTTTTTAATGAAGGGTGCACTATTTGAGTTTTGTACAAGATTGTATGTGTACCCATTCTTGTCATCTGTTTATTGTTGGCAGCTGATGGTACAGTGAACCCTCGCTATTCGCTATTTCGCATATTTTTTTAGTACAGGTTTTTTAATGCTCAGCGCATGATCAGCGCTACCTGTAACGGATAAAATCAAACACGCCAGACAGTCAAGCCTCCCTCAACCGCCCTCTACTGGAAACAGAAGTCCCAAGTTGCACTACAAACTAAACTTGCAACACCACACTCCACAATCTCCGTGCCTCGTTTCTGTAACTGCAGTTAACATGAGCCGCTGAGTTACCAAACGGCTAAAGTGAGCCGCCGTCTGAAATCGAATTGCGCTTGAAGTGGAGCTTTTACAGTTTGAGAGAGAGTGAGACACGTGTGGGACGGTCATTACCGTAATAACTCTACTTCAAGCGCAACAGATTTCAGAGGTGCTGGCTTTAGCATGGCGGCGACTCATGTCATCACAGATTCTTTATACAGCTTGCCAAATTTATGTTTTCAAATTTTCTCTGTGACAAAACCCACAACGTTGACGAAACCTTCTGCAGTGGCAAAGGCACCTGAGGACGTGCCTAAAAGGAAGATGCTAACTATCGCAGAAAAAGATCAACTTGTGGACATGCTGAATGAAGGTAGAAGCTATGCGGCTGTAGAGCGTCATTACGGAATAAATGAATCTTCGGTTCGTTCCATAAAGAAGGAGGAAAATGAAATAAGGACGACAGCAGCAGTAAGTTTTAACAAGGTTGCAAAAAGGGTTGTGACTGTCTGCAACAAGACCATTGTAAGGATGGAGTCTGCTTAGCTTTGTGGATGAATGAGTGTAGGAAAAAGAACATTACGCTGATACCAACGTTATCATGTGAGTCATAATGTGTCCAACATTGTACTGACTATGAAAATTATTATTTTACAGTATTTCTAAAAACTATCATAGTTCTTTGTAAGAAAACGTCTACATTTCCATTTTATAAAAAATGCTTGGGACTGAAAACAAGTTTTGATCTTTGGTTTCATTCTATAGTAGAGTATCGTATTCTATAATAATTGTAAAAAATAAAGCTGACTACTTTATGGATTTCACCTATCACAGGTTCTTTTTGGAACGTAACCCCCACAATAAACAAGGGTTCACTCTATTTGGCAGTAAGTCAGACACTGGCAATGTTTTTCCACATCTTAGTGGCCAATGTCTATGATAACAGCCACAGCATACTTGTTTATTTGGATTAGGATTTGGACAGGAAAACTACACTATATGGACAAAAGTATTGGGACATGTGTCCTGGACACAAAAGAATACTGACAAATGTCATAATATAGCTTTATTTGGTAAGAAATGTCAACAAAATATAATTTTTGCTTCCAAAATGCCAGAGAGGCTGAATTGGTATAAAATGTTTTGTTCTTTTATTCACGATTATGATTTTAAATGTTCTACCTCTACATTTCTAAAATGTTTTCATGCTCTCACTATAAACAATAACTTCCAACTAAAACTGTCTACTTTCTTCCCATTTCACATACAAAGACAAATGTGAAATTAAACTTTAAGGAAATATTGATGTTTTTATGTCAGATCAGCATGAACAGGACATCTGTAGCTGTGATGTGACGGAATATTTTTTGTCCATATACTTTATAAAACATCACTATTAAATTATATTATTCATTTCTATATCAGCGTAGACCCCTTTTTTGCATTTTGTGCTTCACTAAAGTGCACGTGCACTTTACCAATTTTACACAAATATGATTATACGGGAAATGAGTCGGATGATTGACAGTTTGGTTCTGAGAGTTTATTTACATATTCTATCGTTCCCTTCTTCCAGTCAAGCAGTCTCGATCCTGAAGCAGCATATCGCCTGACAGGAAATATTAAGAAAAAAAGAACCATAAATTCAGTAAGATACATTCATTACATGAAGATGTTTTTAGGGGACTTAAGCCTTTACATGACTCACAAGCATCTGCTGATGTTCAATGATGTCTAAATCACAAACCCTATCAATTTATAGAAATAACTCACATGCAATAGAGTCCCTTAGCTTTTCATCAACATCAAATCTGACCCATTTGTACTGTGAGAGGCTTTGTGGTGAAGACAGAAGCACTATCGTCTTCTGCATCATTGATTCATCAATGAAACCCATTTACTTTAACAAATGACAGCCGTAGTAGGCCCTCGTTCAATAAATAATACATTTTGTTGAGAAACACAGTCTCTTTTTTTAAAATTACAGTGAGCTTTTATGAACATGAGAATTCAATGAATAAAACACTGAATAAAACAATAACTAACGACACATAACTGAGGAAAAGTCAAATTTAGGTAAGTCAACACAAAAAATACATCAAAGGGTTAATACTTCTTTCAAATTCTTACATGTTCGGAAATATTATGTTTCATATGTAATAAGACTGACCGACAGACACACTCTCTTACACGTAACACATAAATAGACACATAAATGACTGATCATGGAATATATGTCAAAAGATGACATAAAATCCTACGGCACAGTGTAGCACAATTTTTTTTTTCATCATGATTATCAGACTTTTCCCAAACGGATACTCTCACACCACTGTAGAGTACATATGACTCCCATTCACACTGTGCATTTTCTTATAAAGGTGTAGCAAATACCATCAAGTGTTGTATGATCTCGCACACTGTAAAACTAGGGGAATTTTTGAGGAAACTAGAAAATCTTTTCATTAGTTGACACGTAGGTGACAGGATATTGATAAAAATAGATAAAATACAGCAATAATAATTAAAAGTATATTTATAATCAGGTTGCTGTACTTAGAGTGAAGAGTATCCCATATGTAATTAAAGGAAAACCTGCTGGCAGGTGGTTAGATAGAGAGAAAGAAATACTGTGATGCTTGTTAAATGTGTTGGCTTTTCATCTTTCAAAAGAAAAAGATATAACACTAAGTCTCCTCTATGGATACATTTGCACACTAACACAACTGTGATCGCACAACAAAAGACACCCCATCTTGCCTAATGCCTTCTCTTCCATTTGGTAATGCTTCTCGAGTATCCAAGAGGTGTTCTTATCCATTTAATATATGCTCACAGTGTATCCTGTCAAATATAGATTTGAATCAATAGCACTCTGGAGTGGCTCGTTAAACTTAAATCAGCTTGGAAGTGGTGCATGCCTGCCTCACAGCTGCTGTCATTAACCAGCGCCTCGCACATTATTGGACAAACGTCCTTGTTTGAGCAGATTCGCCAGTTTACCTGAGGACTGTTGTGTGGAACTCCACTGCAACCAGTGCGAAGCTACAACCAGCTCACACATCTCCTCTGGAAGAACTGCCCCATGGATCTAGCTTCATACTGTGATTTTAAAAGTTTACAATACCATACAATTTAACTAAACCTTTCAGGTGTGGATTTGAGCCCAAATCATCCCATTGACTGGTTGTCCATCCCGTCCATCCTGCGGGTCCACCCTGGATGTGTCAACGGTTCACCACAGGGCTGACGTATACACACACTCTCAATGTAGGGTTCATTGTCTTGGTCAAGGACACTTTCATGTATGGAGTCGGAGCCAGGATTCGACCCTGACACTTCTGACAACAGACTGTACGCTCTGTAAGTAATAATAAGTAACAGTAATAGTAATACCCTGCGATGAACTGGCGACTTGTCCCGGGTCCCCCCCCCCGCCTTCACCCCCGAGTATCTGGGATAGGCTCCAGTGACTCTCGCGACTCTGCAAAGGATAAAGCAGGTTTGGAAGATGAATGAATGATGAATGAGTAATAGTAATGTCTCTTCTTCAACACTCTATTCCTCTTCTTGGCATTAGATCAATATGTTAATCCAGAATGGCGCAGAAGGCTCATTCCAACACAATGCACATAACATTTATACCAATGGCACCACGCACAACATAATGAAACTTTTGATTGATAATATGACCCATTCAGTGCACGTTTTCAGATGGTAGGAAGCCAGTGTGTCAACTGAAAACCCATATGGACATGGCGAGAACATACAAACTCCACGCAGTCAGTTAGCACCAGAATCTGTGCCAGGACCTTCTAACTGCAAGATGTGCTAACCACTGCAGACCAACCACTGCTAACTGCTGCAGACCACCACGCAGACCATTTTTCATAGTGGAAAAATTATCGGCTTATAATATCCATACAGACTCCTAAAACCACGACTGCATTGCAATTAATGTGTTCATGATTTATGTCGCTAGCCCACTGGCTCATATAAACACCTCCTGCATATGGGAGCAAATGTTAATCTAAGTTTGCTGTATTCAGTGAACATCTTCTCAACATCTGCTAGCTATCCATCCACTCCATGCTCATGTACAGGACAGGAAAGTGGGTAATGTAGCGATATCAGTGGTTGATATCAGGAACTAGTAATGGAAAGACTAGAAAATCCCAAAGATCTACATGTAAAAATAGATACATTTGTCGAGTACATTAACAAGGTCACAGATCTTACATGACAATACATAATGAATAAAGCAGTTTCTCTGCATCAGATGACTTTGACAACAATCTGACAATGTCAAGCTCTTTCTTAGTTCTTCACAGTAGCTCTGAACGTCAGTGGCCGACTACAAAATGTCTGAGTGGACACCTTTTTTTGGCATCAGTGGCCTAAATGTCACTGTTTATACACTTGATGCAGATTTATATCCTTGCACTAAACATTCCAGGTGATGGAGGGTAATGGACATATTCCCATCTGGTAAAAACATCATGAGATTTCGGGAATAAATGTCTCTTCACACAAAGGCAACTATGGGTGGAAGTAGACTCTTTGGCGTCCTGTTTGGCTTTTACTCTAAATTGGTTATGAAATTCTCCCGTGTGTGTTCGTCTCTGTTTTCCAAGCTGCTTGAATAAACAAAAATTAATAAATAAGTGATTCATTCAGTCTCCTGTAAAGAGTGTAGCTCATTGCACAGCCACGCCTTGTGGGAAAGGGTTAACTGCGACAGCAACAATAATGAGAGCGCAGTGAGACGTGTGAAGTAATTAGTCAGTCTGCTCTCCAATATTTACCCAGTTAATTATTTGTGAGTATTACTCTTGTCTTCCCTTCAGATGGCTGCCTGTGTTGTTTTTTCCGCATCATTTGTCACTGTCCACCTCTTGTGGGTTTTCATCCCCTATTTTTGTTGTTTTTCCCCTTTTTTTCCTGCAGTGGCAGGAGAATGACATTTGGGTGAACTCCTGCCAGCGGAGGTGTTATACCACTGTCCCTGGCCGTGTGAGGTCAACAATGATTATTAATTCATTTTCCGTTGGTGTACCGTTAGAAGTGAGACGTGAATACCAGTTACAAACAACGCAGAATCGTATGAATCACGGAGGTCAGAGTAGGGGCAGATCAACTGTGGATGAAGAAGATGATGGTTCGAGTGATGAAGGTCAGGATGCTAACAGTTGACCGACTTACAATCAGAGGCTCGTATAACACAGACCAAGAAAAAAAGTTCACTTAATATGATATGTATCATCTGTCTCTTTGCACCCTGACTCCAAGAGCTTGGCCCTTTCATTGAATACGCCTTTATTAGTCCCCAGAGGGGAAATTTGAAAACAGCAGCGTAATACAAAGAGTAGAAAAAAGAACAGAGCAGAACAGATACACAACAAACTGAAATCCTGCACAACATGGACAACAAAGACAAAGACGGTATACATGATTGAAGTCCCAGAGATGATAACGATAACGAGGAGCTGAATGCGTCCTTCGGAGAGAAAAGCGGCAGTGAAAGGATCCATAGCCACCATTAGCCTAGCGCTCACAGCGGCTAACTGATAACAGTTGAAACGTAAACATCTTTAAACTGAAAACACAATCCACATCCGAAGATCACTCACTCACACGCCACTCTAGCCTCCCCCTCCTTCTTCGGACGCTGTCACCAGTGGAAAAAACAACCAAAAACAAAAGAGACCCGTGGAGTCCAGTGGAGTCTTATTAGCCAGAAGGTCGTACAGCTAGTACAGCTAGCTAGCTAGCACACCCGATGCTGAAAGCCGTTAAGTCTCCATCACAATGGAAGACAGTTGGTAGGAACGGCTGAGTAGCTCAATGGCCGATGTAGCCGATGGAGACCTCAGCCGTACGCCATTGTACCATCACATAAATCCACCTCCGGTACACACGACGCCAGCACTGCACCCGCCGCCTGATGCCATAGACGTGGGTCCTCTCCGGTGTACACCACTGTTGTTCATCTCAGCTGTAGACACACACTGGCTCGAGAACTCACGGTGGATGGAAGCCCAGGATTTCGTGAACGTGGCAAAAGAAACAGCCACTGCCTCACAAAAAACTTAATATCCATGTTGTACAGGAGTTCAATTAACACGACCACAAGAGTCGGGTATAAAAACTTAAAAGTAGGAAAAAGTTACGGAGCTGCTGTAACAGGCAGCCACTAGGAGGGCGCCATCTTTGATATGGATCATGCATGAATTATGATAACCTGTGACATTAAGACTCATTCAACTATAAAATAACTGTCCACTGTAGTGACCACTATGCATGAAAGTCAGTGGTGGGCCGTGCATTTCAGACCTGGGCCTACAGTGATGTCCTACCCGACTTAATCGACTTCTTAAAATGATAATTCTGATCCATGGCTCTACACATGATGCATTTAGACCAAAAGACATACAACTGCATCACCTGAACATAAAGTCACCTACAACACAGTTATATTAGTCTACTGAGTAGTCTAATAACAGAGAAACAAAAGGAACTGACATCGATCAGACACAGGTCTGACCACACAGTCCAGCGCATCCGGCACCGGACCGTGTAGTTGAACTGGTCTGTATGGAACTGACGTCGATCAGACACAAGTTTATACGTGGTATCCACTAGACGCGTACCAACCAGACTCAGGCATGGACCCAGGTCTGACTGGCACAGACCAGATGCACGCGGACTGACCCAGGTCCGCACATGTCTGGCACTATCTGGACCATCTATTCACTGGGAAATAAAGAAATGAATGAATGAATGATATATTTTTAACAATAGTATTAACTTACTTTTCAGAGCCTGCCAGCCATGTGTACGGTTTGTAGTTATTAACTACGTGGCGGATAAATACTTTTTCCTGCTGAGTCATACTTGCTAACATCGGTCAGTCAGCTAGAGTCTTTACAGTGTCTAGCTTTTCTTGAAAACTTTTTCTTGAGAAAAGCGTTGTAACTAAATCTGCGACCAAATCGATATCTTCGCCTCATTCAGCCATTGTGGGCTGAAAAACCTGAAACAACATGTGACGCTACACAAATGATCCATTTCCTTATTTACTGTTTATCACGTTGACGTGTCTGCTCATGTCTGCTCTGTGCAGCTTTGCATAGCTCTGCCTCTCTCTATTGCGTGTCCAGTCAAAAGACTTGCACGCGCTGACGCTGTAGGCCTGCTAGCTATCCCCAGTGAAGCCAAACTTGACGCTGATTGGTTAACGCCACAGATCCGTTCCCATTCACTTTAAGCTACCATGCGCCAGCACTGTCGCTTCTGAAGGCCTAGAGGCAGATTTTGGACCCTGGCAACACA
>JAPTHA010000018.1:23703630-23720228 GCA_029814585.1 Gymnapogon annona | reverse complement strand
GGGGGGGAAAGCAAGCACATTGCAAATATTCCCTGAAGCCGTCTCTTTAAAGAAGCAGGCTCAGCATAAGGTATTCACTTTGCAGATAAAGGCGTTCTTTCCACTCATAATCAACATATACAGTAATGCATCATTTTCTACCAGATAGCAAGAGAGGAATTAGCTCAAATTATTTTAAGTTTTTGTTAATTACTTTTGGAGCCCGAAGCTGTTCACTGCAGCGGCCCCATGCTTCAGAACTGCCAGAAAGTTTACAGTCACTCGGTCACATTAGCTGACTTATAATTCAAGCACTTATCACCCAACTCTAAAGCAGTGCTTTATGAAGCATTCCGGTCTTTATCTGTATGTACACCTCCAATGTGATCACATAGCTAAATGATATTTCTGCTAACACTCATCCTTTAAATTAAAAAAAGCAGTGGGCGTGCATTTCTCTGGGCATAATCTAATACTCCTGATCTCAATGGGGCATTTATGGAGGGTTTTATAACTCTAATTATCTCAGCCCATTACAGTATATCAACTTTTAGTGGTCTATTGTATTTCCAATATGCATCAACTGGACAGATGCCTCTACGACACAGAATATTCATCTTAAACACAAAGGCATAGGGGCTAAACTTTAGTTGGATAATAATTTTATTTTATGTTTTGGAGAATAGCATGGATACAGTGACTTTGGGTCACGTTTCTACATTTTTATCAGGGCAGCCTTGGTGTCAAAAAGGAATATTTTAGCTCCAACTTTGACTTACTGGTGACCAATTATTGACAGAAATGGAAAAGGGAAGCATATTATATCATTATCTTTGTATCATCATATCATTACGATGATATCAAATAATTTTTTCTCTTCCAAGATTGTGCCACAGTAGGCTGCCTCTTACAGCAGCCCCAAACTTTTTTTTCCTACTTTAAGTTGTTCTGCCTCGACTCTTGTGCTCGTGTTAATTGGCCTCTTGTACAAGATGGACATGTGTAATTTTGAAATTTTTGTGAGGGTAGTAGCCTCTTTGCCACTTGCATGGACCTCTACAGCACCAACAGGTGGTATCGTGAGCCACTCCATGTTTACAGTTGGGATGAGCAACAGCAGGTACTCCCGGGAGGGCGACCCGTGTTTCTTAAGGAATTACGGCATCGGAGCAGTGGTTGCAGAGCTGGCGAGATGTAGCGGATGATCTACCAACATGATGGTAGAGCTGAACGGCTACTGCTGACCAGACTGCAGTGGGTGTGCAAGTGGAGCAGCCTCCAGCTGTAACGGATTCCTGGCACACGGACACCACACCGGACTCTGTCGTTTTTTGGTTGCCTTTCTACTGGTGAGAGCGGACTGAAGTGTGGGGGAGAGTGGTGGAGGAGAGGGGGGGGGGACTGGCGTTGTGTTTGTATGAGATGATGTAACGGTTTGTGAACTGTTTGTTGTGGTTATGAATGTTGTGAACGTTTGAACTGTTAGCAGTTAGGTGTTAGCAGTCAATGCTACTCTATGCTACAAAGGCCTATGAGGACATTAACACCACCCTCTCTCAGCTCCAGACAACACATCCCAGTCCCTCATCGTCATCTCTGGGACTTTGATCATATGTACTGTCTATGTTGTACGAGAATTCAGTTGTTGTATACTCTATGTCTACTCTGTTTTTCAACTCTTTGTTTCCTGCTGCTGTATCTGAAATTTCCCCTAGTGGGTCTATTAAAGACATCTATCTATCTATTATTAGACATAAACACGTAATGGCAATAAATATAAACAGGGTGTCAATTTAATACACATTCTAGGTGTAATTAAAACGGAGACAGACCTAAAGGGTGAATATTCTCAACCTCTCTAGCTTCACTCCACGCCCCAAATGTGGACCCTGTATCACAGCAGCCGGTAGCTGAGCCCCTGACAAAGCTGTTAATGTTCTGCAAAGAATGTGCAAATTGCAGAAACGAGTCCAAGTGTGGGCAGAAAACACTTCTGGTACTTAGAACCAGTGATGGAACAAATTTGGTCAAATTGGTAAAGTGCCCAAAGGGAGGAGGGAGATGTTCCACGGAAAACCAATTCCAAGCTTGGGTGAGCTCAGGATTGTTTGGAAACTCTCCAATCTGGGGCCCTGCATTGAATTGCGTGTCAGGCAGAGACTGTTAAATAAGATTAGAATAAGGACCAAGAGAGCAGCGCAGGTACCTCACAGGACGCCTGTGTAACGTCAAAGCACAGTTACTCTTTAACAGCCGTACATCACCTAAAAACAGCATCAGGGAAAAATTACACAAGGTGATGTGTAAACTCACTGGACAGTTGACGTTTGGGGGATAGGGGTGTACAGTGCATTATGAGCTCTGTTTGGAACAAGTCCTGTTTCCTGCTTTGATTTATTCTTTGCAGCACCAATTAGACTTGGCCTTCTCCTGGAGGAGTTGAACAGCTGACGATGGATATGTCATGGGATGGTATGATCAAAGCCCAAAGAGAAAGATAAATGCAAAGAAAAGACTTTCATTCAGTTTCATATTTAGTAGGCCTTCAAGAGGCTTGTACTACAAGTGTGCAAATGTAAGAACCCCCCCCCAAAAAATGCAGCTTAAATCATAAAAAAAGCAAAATGAAGACCTTGGAATAAAGTGAGCAGACACATTAACGTCTTTTGATGATCGCCCCGGCAAGCTAATGTGACAGTGAGATCTTGAAGCCGCAAACCACTGAGTGATCCCAGGCTCCCTTTTTTGGTTCACTTCATCAAAGACAGTGGGTAATTATGTGAAAAACATTTAAAAAGGGGGGCCGTAGTTATTCTCTATATTCTGCACTGGATGGAATTGGACAAAATAATCACCGTCATCACAGTAAAGTGGGAAGCATTTACTCTACCGTATCCTGTGAATGGGAGAGAATTTCCTATATGGTGAAATATAAACAAAAGACCGCCATGTTAAGACTATTTTTATCCACAAAAGTCTCAAACACACAGAACGTAAATTAAATATGGTGAGTCAGAGTTTCTCCTTTTTTGTATTCCAATTTCAGCAGCAATATTGCGACAATGAAAATAGCTCTTGTGAAGTAACAGTGCCTCTGAAGCTTAGTCGGGTTTACTACTAATACTCAATACTTTTACAGTAAATAAAGTGTGTTAGCTGCCAGAATGAGGTGGGTTTTTTTCTGTTGCAGGAGGAGGCATATATTGTATCCACAGACAAAAACACTCAGTTAAGGTTCGGGGAACATTAGAGTTAGATTATTTGCCCCTAAAGATATGAAGTCAATGCAGATGCTTACGTAAGCGAGAGTAACCAGATGCTTTGAGCGTCGGAGCACGGCTCTACGCAAAACTGATTTGAGGTGGAAAGATTGGTGATTCTGAGTAAGCAATTCACTAAATAGAAAGAAGAAGTTGGGTCGCAATAAAAAAGTATTGAAATAGAAACATTGAATCTTAATTTCTGAATATGTTATAATAGCTACACTATAAAAGACAGGTAAATAGACTCAAACCTTCACTGAACACTGCAGCAACACTCCAGAGGCAAAATATAGTAGATCTCAATGACATGTTTGATGCATCTCAATGGCTAAAACTGATACACTTTGCAAATGACACTGACAAGTTCTTTAGTATTAATAATAATATTCAACTTGGTAAATGAGGATGATTATGTGTATCCATCTGAGGAGTGAGACTTTGGTCTGAATGTCCAACACAAGCAATGGGAAAATGTCCACTGAGTTAAACTGCAAATATAAACATATGGTTTGGTCACAATGTAAAGAGAGGGTTTTAATACTTATGTTACATCTTACATACAATGTAAATGTAATGTAAATATAATTCAAATACTATTGAATGGGTTTATTATTATCTAGTATAGGTCTATTTGTTCATTGTCCTGGTTTAAAGTTTAAAGACAGACAATAAAAAAGAAAACACTGGCGGAGAGTAGGGTCTCTGTAGGTAATAATACCACCACACATTGACTGAGGGCCAGAAATGATGGAGAAAGAATAATTATAAGACTCAAGTGTTTTTTTGAGGAAGACGTTCAATACTTTACCTTTAAACGCATTTGAAACATTGTCTTGTGACGTTATATAATTTGGCAGCTAATCTAAACCTTGACCCATTGTAACGACGGTGTAGCTGAGCTCTCAGTTGAAGGATGCATCTATTTTATGTGGTTTTTGTGTTACACATCTGAACTACGTCATCTTTTGCTCACTAAAGTACAAATAAAAATCTGAAAATAACAGAAAATCTGTACGACTAAATGTTAACAATAGCCATACTAGTAGCATGGTGGTAATATGTTGGTTCATATGTAGTGATTTTATTTTTTTAATGTGATGTTTTGGAAATAACCGGCCGCCTTTCTCTCCTTCATCTTCAACTTAGTGCTGTTTGACTGAGACAGATGGGGAAGGTAAATCAAGGCAGCTGAGTGGAGAGCACTGCTGACAGCACATTAGAGCCTCTCTCAATGAACTGTCACAAGTGCACAGTGAAAGTAAAGTTTGATCATACGTGGCTGCTGTCCTGTCAGACATCCTTAAAAGCAAATGGGGCCTAAGTGCTGCGGAGCTCTGAATGAGGCTGAGATGACAGTTGGAGCTGGTGCAAAGAGAGGGCTCCCGCATTCCACCCTCCATCCTGCAGAAGGACAATGAGGTGAGGAGGACTGGGGCAGCTTTTCTGGGTCTGCACCCTCACCCCCGCTGTAAAAGCATCTGACAAAGTGTCAGTCTTGCACATCATCATTTGCATCATTAAGGATCAGCACTAAACTTTTCTGCTGCTTGTGCAAAAATGTCATGAATATCTGCAAACCTCCACATGTCCCCTTGGGTTTGCAGATGTTTTGATACACAATGAATATCAGTTTTTAAACTTAAAAAAAAAAAGAAATTAAAGTATGGTAATAAAGTCTATGATAACCGTTAATAGGTATGTTACAAATAAAATACACGTAATTTTATAATTTAATTATTATTTAATTAAATAATTTATTTATGTCATTCTAATTTGCACTCAAATGCCATATATAATTATCACCACTGTACATAGAATAGCTTCTTTCAATTGTTGTTTATACTCAAGTTTAATATATTACACTCAGCCTAGTCTTTAAAATATCAACAACAATGATGATCGACTTCTTTCTGCATTTTCCCTTCCGGGGTCGCCACAGCAAATCCAATTTGTATATTTGATTCGGCAGGAGTTTTTTTACATCAGATGCCCTTCCTGACACAACCCACTGGATGCTCATCCTGGGAATCAAACTGAGGTCCCCTATGCACCAGCCCAGTGCCTTACCAACGGAGCTATCCAGCCATGATAAAATATCAGCAACAATATACAGTATTAAACCTGGTAAGAGCGTCCAGTGAGTTGTGTCAGGAAGGGCATCCGGCATAAACACTCCTGCCAAATCAAAAAGAATGGGATTCGCTGTGGCGACCCCGGGAGGGAAGAAGCCGAAAGAAATCATCATCATACAGTATTAAACCCTAAACCTGTGTTAAACAACATATCACAGCACAAATTATGTTCAAGGTGTGATTATAACATCATGGAGTAATGATGAAAGTCAACTGTGTCCAAACTATGGTCCAAATAGCAGGACTGAGAACCACAGACCGGCCTTTTTTAGCATGACTGGATTTCCTTCCTCCATTGCAAACCCTGAGAGACTGTTCTACTTTATCTAAAATACTGTTCTACTTTAACTAAGTCTGAAAGGGAAGGGTAACTCCTCAGAACACTTTAAATTTTCATTAACCCATTAACCGTGTTTTAATGCGAAGGGAAACTTTTACAATATTAAACACATCTGATGCCAAGTCGATGAATTAATTTAAAGATAATGTTCATTTCCAGTCCCTTTGACCTATTAGTTTATTTCTACAGGCCATGTAATGCAAAAATGTGATTTTTATTTTTAGCAATTACATAGGATTTTCATCATATCGCGTGACTAACCAATTCAATTTTTAAATACAGTTAAACAAATAACTGCTTTATTTGACTTACCTGGTATTGAGGAGCGGCAAAGTAGTCAGCTTTATTTTTTACAATTATTATAAATGTTTAAGGCTGTAAAACCCCTCACCGCAGACTGTATAGACTTTTCTCACACAGACATTAACATTTTCTCACTTTTCTCTCGTTTAAAAACCTTTCAAACCACTTCAAACCTTTTGTAGATTTAAAAAAATAGAGTATTATAGAATGAAACCAAAGGTAAAAACCCTAAGGAATTATTAATAGTGACTCAGTCGTATTTCAACAGTTTCTGTGACCGTGTCTCTTCCTCCTGATGCCGATTCATCTGAACCCAAGATTCATTTATTGCATAATGGCACCTACAGCCGCGTAACATCCACCTTCCTTCAGCATGTCCACAAGTCCAACTTTTTGTGCGATGGTTGTCATCTTCCTCTGCCTTTTGGGTGGGACCGCAGGTCAACAAAGGTTGAAGCAGAACGTTTTGTCAACATTTTAGATTTTATCGGAGAAAACTTACAAACACACAGCACTTCAGTCACATTCCTAGCACCAACATTTATATACATTTACCGAGATGAATATATTCTGTATTGTACAGAAGACATGGAACGGAGGAGATTGATTAACGATAGTCTTAGCCAATCAGGGCGCAGAAGACAATGCGCTTTCATATGTTGTAAAAAAAAAAAAAGCACGCCAAATTTAATTTTAAGAACCTGCAAAACAGTGAGACGGCGAAAGGTGACAGAAATGGACAACTGTAACTGATGAAGCAATCCAGGATTTCTACACAGTTTGTGAAGATCTGGGTTAATTTGCCTAAGTTTAAAGCAGGCTATCTTACATTTAAAAAAAAAGAAAGAAAAAAAAGCCCCAGTATTACTGTGGGAATAGAATGCTATCTTAATAACTTACAGGCCTTTGGACCTGTGGTGAGTAAAACCTTGTTTACTTCAGTCTGAGCTTGCACTCAAACACCATATGCTACTTCACTCTTCCATTAGGCTGTGTGTTGAGGCCTGTGCCCACTGTTTAGCCTGGCGCAGAGGTACTTCTAGCTTCAGGAATTTGGTCTCCACATATTCTAAAACCCACTTTCACCTGCTTCCCAGTGGGCCATCATAACTTATCTCGGACGCAAAACAACACTTTCATAAGTGCCCCACTGAACAGGGGAAACACAAACAAAGAAGTATTCAGACATAGATTGAACTTTGTTGTTCTCAGCCAGTGTGATTGGTAGGAGGTAGTGGGCAAATGGACTGTTTTCTCAAATGGAATGTTTTACACACTTAAAAAATTTACAAGGTGGGCAAGTAAAACATGTACATTGAATGTGGGATCATCATTATGGCATTAAAAATGTAAACATTCGGAGAAGCCTTTCAGAGTCCCCGCGTGAGCACATTTCTTCTACACTGGTGTTTTCAGTGTTGACCATTTAAGTCATAACCATCCTCCAGGGAGGTTTTCTTTAACAAAGAGGATAACTTAGTTCAAAAACATTGAACATGGGACAATGGCAGAAAAAGAAATGGTCCGTTAAGTCCACCTTATTCTACCTCGATGCTTTTAGCGTCACTGTTCCAGAGACAGACATCCCCCCTGCTTCTAAAAGTGGGTCTGAACCAGGAGAAACAGCCATTAAGAGCAATTCAGCTGCATGAAAGTAGTGTCTGACAGGTCCACTCTCACTGACAGATGCCATTATAACCTGTAAAATGTGATACTGGCACTTTAAGGTTATATCATTTTACCCTTCAACTCTAGCCGCCCATCTGCTCCATAACAAGGGCGCGCTCCCATGTTTTAGGTCATATGGTCCGTGTTTCCACTGTGCGATCCTTCAGGAGTCTTTATTATAATAACAATTTAAAATCCCTTATTGCTCTGGTCTGTGCATGGTGACTTTACAGCTCTAGGCGACTACATTACATTATTTATATGTACATTATAAGGCTACTGTCCTCTTGCAGAAAATAAATTCCCCTTTTTCCCCGTCGCCGACGTAAGTGTTGCATGCAGGGCTTTGAACACAGCTGCATTTCCTGAGCTTCAACTCCCCCCCAAACAAAAAGCTATGAAAAAATAGTGAAATTTTCACTGTTGCCACAGTTCAGATGACAATTATGACAGCCTAACTTTAATCATAGAATCGGGTAGTTCATTTTCTCAATGTCAACATGAAACCTTGTCAAAAAATGAATTCTGTCTTTCTCTCGGGAGATAAGCAGGCTCCAGTGCACCGGGCTCATTCAGAGGAAAAAAACTTGCAGGTCACAAGGCAGCGACTTGCATGTTTTCTTATTTTTTTCACCCCTTCGCTCTATCCTCCCCCTCTCCTTTTTTCTGAAAACCACCCAAGAAGAGATTAATCATGAAGGGAAAACTCAACTTCACCCTCTAGCTGCAGGTCACAGTTCTTATTTCGTGTGGAATTGGCTTTCGGAAAGCAGAAGGCCTGCCCGGGGGGCAGGGACCTGATATGAGAGGAATTTGAGAATGAAGCAGAGGGGATTGATTAGCCCACTTCATATCCCACACTCCGTAAGCACAGTCCAGCTGCAATCTAACACACCGCTGAGCTGAATAGACAAGAGAAATTGGATTCCTTCCTAATATTTAACCTTCAAGTCAGCTCTAACAGCTGTTGATGGGTTGCTCTCCCAGGTAGTTACAAGAGGACTTTTTACATGTAACAGAGAGGGAATAGAAAAGTGGGAATGTGATGACTTTTCTGTAGGTTATTCAATTACAATGGCGCAAAGAGCAGCTAGGCCATTGAAGCACATCATCTGCATGCAACTGCACTGAGGGATTTAATTTTACACCTCTCCTTGTCTGAACAGGTTGTGTGAGTGTGTGGGCTCACGCGTATATGCGCCTCTGTCACACTCTCTCTCACTCACTCACTCGCTCTCACACACTCACACACACACAAACAACCGTACACAAGCGCGCTCTCACACTCTCACAAAGAGCAATTAATGCTCTGAAAGTTGAGTGTGGTGCTAATGGACGGATCATATACAGCTGTAATGACTTACTTTGATGTCGGTTGTCAACGTAGACCTATTTTAGACCCAGAGCAAAAGGAGCTTGAAAATATCATGTAATGCCACCATTTTTCTTTTTTATTCTGTCTTGACGAGCAGATGGTAGAACAAAGAGCAACGCTATCGCTTCCTTACCCTACATCTCTGGAGTAATGACCATTTAGCTTTCTGGTTTCTTGAGCGCCGACTCCAAACACCGACTGATAAATGGAGCATCTTAGTGACATTATGACCATATTATACACCAATGAATATTTAGTGATTTACTGAGATCATATCCACTCACACCATCTCTCGTGCCAGTCTTGGCAAGTGTTGATAAGAGAGCAGGATGTCATCAGGCTCTTTTCTCAAGTCATTAAGCCATACAGTTTATACCAAGCAAAGTGTAGCCCATTTGAATGCGCACATAAGCGAATGTCTTATGATAATTAAGTGCTTGAGTTGCAGAATTGCAGAATCGGATTCATTAGTGGAGTCACACATTTTTTATTAGCACCTTATTCTGTTCCAGAGCCGCAGCAGTGCCTGAAGACGTGCCGCTCTTTACTTTCCCACAATGAGGACTAGGAATTTAAACACCCAACCTTCATGATTAGAGAGGCCACTCCACATCATGGATTGGAGAGTAAATATAAAGTAAATTTGGATTTAGCTGATTTTTTTTGTGTGTGTGCTCCCCCAAGAATTTAGGTCAGTCTCTAAAGCATATTTCAAGCGCGGGAAAGCAATCCAATAAAGTAGTCTGGTACAAATCTATAGATAAATGATGCTTCACATTCAATTACAGTGAAAATTTTATCTTTACTTTTCAATGATTTCGTCAATTAGTCAACACAGTGTCTCTTAATTTATCAAGGACTTTGGCCTAGTATTACCCAGTGTGTAAGCATTTATTAGATTAGGAGAGGCAGGAGAAAAGGGAGAAAACATACATTAGATGACATGGACGGGTATTTTGTTAAAATAACTCTAACAGTAAATGAGCAATCTATATTCTACTTAAGACAGTTTTCTGCTGGGCTCTGCTTCTTGTACCGGCTTCGTGGTGGCGGCAAACACAACAAAGCTGGTAAACAGTCCCTTATTCCTTGAGTTTTGACACATTGACTATCGAGCAAATACACAGCAACACCAAACCAATCCACTGGGGAATCCATGCAGGGACCATGAAACTATACTCACAACAAAAATTAATTGGGGAAAAAATAACTAATTCTGACATTCCCCGAAGAGGGTCTTTCATCTTATAAATAGTGGCTGCAAACTTGAGTATTTTTGCTTAAGTAACACAACACTGCAGATGATAGGATTCGTTTGGCTCAGCCCCAGGGGCCCGGCATGACAAAGAACACTTGTTTAGCAACTGCATAACTGGGTCCCAACATGGGCCTGTGACTGCGCCCAAACTCACCTAGAAACCTGCTCCATTTGCATTCCGCCTCTCCAGACACGAGGCGACACAATCCGAGGGGATACAGCGACCCAGAGATGGTATTGGAAGCTCACACATAAATTAGCCTTTATTCCCTCATCTCTCCTCCTCCTCCTCTTCTCCCACCGCTGCTCCTCCCCTCTCCCCCTTATTTGTCCCATGGCTTCATCACATCACAGTTCATGCAAAGGAGAGAATGAAATCCAACATTAAAGTTTCTCCATCTAATTACAATCTGTATTTACTTTCCTGGGGCTGTGAGTGTGAGCCGGCATATCTGCTTTTGGAACTGATGTTTAATTCAGTATTGAACGTGTCCTTTGGAATAATAAAACAATAGAAAAAATAATAATAATAAAGTTCACCGCTGATTCCAAAACCACAAAGTTGAATCCCTGGGTTTAATTTACAGTGGAGTCAGGATACATGTCTAACGTGTAAGATTTAGGACGATCTAACAGCGGAAATGGAGCATAACATTCAGAATCATGTTATCATTAGTATGTAATGGCACAATAATAAGAATTGCATTATGTTTTTGTTACCGTGGCTACAAAGAGGGCAGGTTATCATCATTTGTGTTTGCTGTACCTCCAGATGAACTTCCTACTTTTTTTTTCATCTTACAGTGTGTTACATCCAGGATTAAGGTGCAATATCATCATTTACTATATGGGAATATGGACTAAAGTTCCTTCCCCTTACAAAGAAGACACTGACCAGGACAATGACTTTCTGCAGCTGTAACAGGTGCCAGTAGTATTCAATTAGTTACAACCTGTAACTTCAGCTAGATGTCACCAAATAATGTGCTCAGAATCAGACTCAAAAGCAGTCTTCTATATTATATGAATTTGCTATATAATATACACTAGCATCCAGAAAACCTACGGACCCGCCCCTAGCATCCCTGTAACCTCACAAAGAATAAACAAGTTCAGCATAGCTCAGTTGGTAAGGCACCGGGACGGTGCATAGGGGACCCGGGTTCCATTCCCGGGATGAGCATTCAGTGGGTTGTGTCAGGAAGGGCATCCGATGTAAAAACTCCTGCCAAATTAAATATGTGAATTGGATTTGCTGTGGCGACCCCGGAAAGGAAAATGCTGAAAGAAATGATCATCATCATCCAAGGAGTGAATGGACACCAGGGGAATTGAGAGCCTAATAGGCAAAGGCCTCAGCACCAACAAAGCCAATGCATAAGGATCTTACACAGGATTATGCTGAAGTTTGCTCTAAAAATATTGTCGGTAGTTTCTCTTATATGTGTTATACTCCTCTCATCAATATTATTTGGAATTTTATTTTGGAATATCAATTTTGGAATATAAATTGAGTTTATCTTTCAGTCTTCCTCTGTTAACCAGATCTCAGGTAAAATAATAAGCATTGGCATCGGCTGTGTTGTCAAGTCAATGTGTGAGCCTGATATTAGGAGTTTTTTTCTATGTAATAGAACACATTTTTCTCCTATACATTATAATGAAACTTCTAATGCTATGATACAACGTTGAAAAAAACTATACATTCTTTGGTAAAATGTAGAGGTGGATACTTAGATGTAACACTAGGTTATGGTTTTTGTAAATCATGTGATAAATAACAAACATTAAATAATGTAATCAAAAAGAAAGTCCATTCAAAAGTATTTCAGCCACTAAGCAACAGTCTGTGAACAGACTATGTGGATGAAGTGGTGATTTTTTTTTCTATATTGATTTACTTGCGGACACTGTACTTGAACTAAATTAAAAGGTACATCTTGAAGACAAGATATTGGCTAAAAGATAAAAAAAAAAATGACATTCCTCCATCAAAGCAGAGTTTCAGATTTGGAAAATCCATCACATTTCATGGAACATCCTGTCACCTTTTCCTTTCAACTGTATTCATTGCTTTATTTGGACTAAATCAGTCTTGCATCTTTTCTCAGAGGGTGTTGTATTTTATTCGCAGCTAGTAATCTGTTAACAGTATAGCCCAGAGAGGAGTGAAACACTCCCTCCAATCTGTCCACCTAACAGGAAAAAGGGAAGACAGAAGACCATTGTGGTGTTGATGCTTTCAAATGCCACCCCCACCCAGCCCCTGCCTTCCCAGACAGCCCCACTCCTAGCTGGCACATCATTTGCTATTGCGGCAAATAAGATCATTAATTTACCCTTCCTAGTGAAACTTCATATACCCATGACACATTTTTTTTCTTTGTCTAATTAAATATAATTTCGAACCTCTTTAAATCCAACTTCATCCAAATGCACAATCTAATTTTTCATTTGCTTTTGTACATGATATAAGACATCAAGTCAATAATTTATTAAATTACTTTTCCCATTCATTTTCTTCTATCTATAATTGATCTCTCCAGTTGAAATTCTGTTGTTCCTCTTACTCAGCCAGTCTGCGGAGAGGCTGCGTGACATCACTGTGAACAGGGTTGTACCCCAAACACACAACTGTGTTCATGTGGAGCTGTTTGGGACATTCTCACACTATACACATACGGCAAAATAACCTCTACACACGCTAACCATTAAAGGGTCCTTTTATAATGCCCATTATTCTTTGTTTAAAACCAATTGTTCTCTCTTATGCATTTGTTCGATTTTTATTTGTAAGTATAGTCATGACTTCATGCTTTATTAAAGAGCCAAGTGGTGTAACCCTAAATAAAATAATATAATAATATAATAATAAAAACTGGGCCTGTAGACAAAGGAAAAGGCCTATTTCCTGATCTTTATTCCTCAAGACTCACGATAATAATAAGGTCACATCACACACACACACACACACACACACACACACACACACACACACACACACACACACACACACACACACACACAACAACATGAGAACATTTGTCGTCACACACCACGTATCCAACTGAAGCAGCGTCGTAGTTTTACTCTGCTCCGTAAGGCCTCTCCTCCTGGAAGTATTTTAAAAACAGGTACTAAAATATAATATATGCTTGAAATACATAGAAAATTATGATGCGTTTACTCTGAACTGAAAATTCAAACACTTGTCCATGGTTTTCGGGAGGGTTAAAACTACATATATGTACATTATATTTATGTGACTGAATGAAGAAAGAAATAACACAAGCCAAACTGTGGAAACAACATTCGTTAACCCTTTCATGCATGAATTATGATAACCTGTTTAAGGTCTTTTTGTCAACTGCAACAAGACTCGTCCATATAAGAGAAGACATCTTTAAAATAGCTGTACACTGTCATGAACACTATGCATGAAAGGGTTAAATAACCCCCCCAGGGGATGAAATGTAAAAGCAAAAAAATATGTACTGTTTTGTAGCGTTATGCATACAATGTTGTTTCTACAGGAGTGATTTGTATGGATGGATGGATGAAGGATGTGCTGGGTTTTTTTCCACAACACTTTTATTGTCAAAGGTGGCGTGATTGTCTGTGCAAACAGAATGGATGAACTGTATCATCATCTTTCTGTCTCTGTGGAGTACGACTACTTTTCATTTTTGGGGGGAAAAGAAAAGCTGTGTCTTCAGGGGAAAAATGCACATATCTCCACCAAAGCTAACGGTCCAGTCTTCTTCTCTTTCTATGAAATTATGAACTAGACTCAATCAAGCCAAATGTCAAAATGAAGCGACACCGAAGTAGAATCAGTTTTCTCTCCTCTTATAAAATGCAGCCAAACTTTAAACAAACCACATTTTTCTGTGGTTACAGGAAGCTTAGGCTGTTTTGAATTGTTATTATTGTCATTATTGGAACATTCGCACTACATCAAGATGAAATAAACAACATCAACATTTTCTTGTACATATAGATGCAGCACTTATAACGATTTCATGGATTGTAATGTTTTTCCCCCCATCTATGTTTTGTCATGAATACTCTCATAACTTGTTTGTATGTCTGTAAACAGGATTACCTACATATCTGAGCTCAGAAGTTGAACCTGCAGCTCATAGAGTTACACCAATTAGCCGTCATATATTCTCAAATGGTGGAAGATGCAGCACAAATGGTCAAAATTCATACAGACTGAAACGGAACATGATCGTGCAGACAGATGTTAACCCTTTCATGCATAGTGGTCACTACAGTGGGCAGCTATTTAAAGTTCTTTTCTCTTATATATGAATGTGTCTCAATGTCACAGTAGGAAAAAAATCTGAATCTATGATGACCTGAAGTAGGTCATCATAATTCATCTAAGAAAGGGTTAAAGAATCACCATCAACAGACCTAAATCAGTTTACTAGCCCTGACACCTCTTCTATTAGCATTATTACCGTTATGTGTCAGTGTTGTCAAGTTAAGTTTGTGTATTTCCGGTGGGTTTTATTTGGAAGTATTTCCTGTCTGTGTCTCTCCAGCTTCATTTCTGATTCCCTACCCTCCTGTGTCCAATCTGTCACGATTTCTAATGTTCTCCACCTGTGTGTCTGCCTACATAAACCCCACTCCTGTTCCTGTTTGTCAGTCTGTAGTTTGTCAACCTTGGGTTACATCTCCGTTCTGCCTGTTCCTTGATTTTCCTTGTGAGTAAGAGAGTAGTGTAGTTTGTGGTATTTCCTAGTCTGTTCTGATTGAATCTTGTTTTTTACAAATTCTAATCGCCTTAGAAGCGATTTGAGTTATCTAGTGTTTAATTTCCTTTTGCCTTATTCCTTCCTCGTAAGAGTGAGTTTTTCTTGTAGTTTTGGATTTATTATTGCCCCGTTGTGGGTTTTTGGAATTGTCATTGTTAATGGATATTCCTGTGGTTTTTAAACAGCGCTTTTTGTTAGTAAGAGATTGAAGAATTGATAGATGTTAATGTTTAAGTTCTGTGTGAACATCAAAATAAAGACCTTTAGTTTTGTAATAGAAACCTGCGTTTTGATCTTTCTGTCTGGATACAACCGTAACAATTACCACAAAGGCACAAAAAGGACTTTGCCATAGGTTAGTGTAAAACAACAACAGAGCCAATTAAAAACAAATGTTACTTGAATAGCAAACAATATCTGCGCCATTCTTTTGAAAAGTTACATGACAACAAATGAAATTCATAGTGAGATTGTCGAGGCCAGATACTGACAGTAGTTGCTACTATTGGGACATAGTCAAATACAAGTGAACTCACAATGATCCACATTCAATCACAACCAAGTGTCCTAATAGGAGTTGTTTGAGGATTTGGTGGTGGGACGTGGTAAGAAGTTACTACTGTAGTTGTACCATACTTTCTACATTCTAGTTTTGCACCAGCAACGGAACGAGTGTGTAAAATAAACACATTAAATGACATTGTTACAAATGCAGCCATTTTCAGTCCTGGTTCATATAATAAGTACAGCTCCACAGATCGTACCTATACCTGGATGACCCTCAGAATAATTCAGTTGGGGTCAGGCAGGTACTGTGGATCCCACATCTGACCTTACTGCCAATTAAGTGGTTATTGTGAAGTGGACTTGACTTAAGTGGCTCCAGATGCTCAACAAAGATGGTGTTGACTCTCATGCATCTTTTAGGGGTATTGGCAGTGGCTCACCCACTGGGTCCCATGGGTCTCCTGCATATGAAGCGCATGCAGAGTGACTGGGCCTGGACCTGAAATGTCACATGCATCAAAGCCTTCCCTTCCCCCTGTTACTCCTGAATTCCTAATACGGCAAACACGTCATGCACCTAATGTCCATCCTTTATATTTATGCGATACTGATAGAATGGCACTGAATTTCAACAGCGACCCACCCCCCAAAAAAATTAAAAAATAAAAATAAAACAAAGTTAAGTCCCAAAACCAAACCAAAACCATTGATCTTCGGAATCATCCAATACCTTCAGCTCCAGGCACATGCAGCTTTACTCTTAGTGGTTCGGGGAAACTTTCATCAACTTTGCTGTGGAAGAAGAGCACATTGGCTCCAAATACACACAGTTTCAGGATATGTATGGCAATCTTAACAAAAGATTGTGTGAGAATCTTTTGAGGTAGACTCACAATCTACAATGTGAATCTCTGTTTTTTTCATCTCATAGACTTAGACTTAGACTTCCTTTATTGTCATTACACAGACACACACAATGAATCTGGTGTAACGAAATGTCATAG
>JAPTHA010000018.1:23686323-23701305 GCA_029814585.1 Gymnapogon annona | reverse complement strand
CTGATGGCTCGGGGGAAGAAGCTGTCACTGAACCTGGCCGTTCTACAGCGGATGCTGCGCAGCCTCCTGCCCGACGCTAACAGACAGAACAGTCCATGATGGGGGTGGGTGGGGTCAGAGTATAGAACGTTATACAGCGTAGCTGAGTTACAACTGAACCATAACAATTTTTGCTCGAGGTTTCTCTGCTTTCTGGAAGCTGTGTGTGATGGACCAGCATCACACACAGCCATTTTAAATGTAATGAAGCCAATGACATAATAGTATTTCGCCAATAATTCAATACATTATCTACCATTTTCAAAGGGTATTTTTAATGCTCTCCCAAAAATGTAATAACCAGCCTATAACATAAAAAGGTTTTACATTATTAGCAAAATGTTATAATATTGGCACAAACACTTTATTTATTAACACTTTTGGTGAGCTATTTGGTATTAATTACATTAAATTAGAGCAAAATTATGTTACTGGCTGTTATAACATTATCAGTTGCAGAAACATATTATACAAACTATGCAACCTGATGTAAAACCTGAATGCACATCAGGCTCCCATTTATAATAATATGTGTACGTGTGTGTGTGTGCGTGTGTGTGTGTGTGTGTATGCATATATATAAATGTGTCTGAACACTTTTAAAATGTTGGTTGGTGACAAGAGGAGACAAAGTGTCCCCAAAAGAGACAAGGAGGTGTCTTGCAAATGGGTCTATAATTAAATATTTACATAATTTGATTGTTCATTTTGTTTCACTTTAAAATTTAACTGCTTCAACAAAACCATTTCCTCCCCTAATTACAACCTCCTTCCAGGCTGATATTTACAATCCAATCTTTGGGAATGTGGTTCTGATTCATTATTAGTGCCTTGGTCATATCATTTAGTGGAAATAAATTAGTCCATAAAATCAGCCTTTGACCTGCACAGCTGACTCACAAATTCATGTCAAATCACAGCTGAACGTTTCTGACAGTCGTGTACAGTATGAGATCAGAGCAAAGAAATAGGTTGTTTCAATTTCTCAAAATACTTTTCTGCCGTTGAAATGAATTGCAGAGACATCAAACAACCCCCGCTGCACAGCTTTCACAGTGAAGACACACGAAAATTATTTGATGCCATCCAAGTCTCGCCAGGATCACAACACAGCTGGTTGGCACGGCAGCGATTATTCATGGCACTCACGCTTATTATCCCACAGAGATTGAACAGCGGTTTTGTGTAAGTGAACGGCGAGAAGTTCTAACCTCTGTAGAAACAATTGCCCAACGCATTTCTCTCGGCGCTGAAACAACAGAGAAGGCGAGGGCTGCAGACATCTCCTGCTCCCTTGAGTGTAATCTGACTTAGATAAATATTTGCCATGCAGCCTGAACATCACACGAAACCATTGTGATGCTCTTCTGAAGCTTGCAGTGATTGCTTTACTCCGTTGCAAAGATGGATTTCATCCTTTGAGTGACTTTTTTCTAAGTCTTAATCGAAAATTGGGCACACTGTGCTTTTAAAGATCAGAGGGGGGTAAAAGAGAGGAGAACACAATATCAGACGTCTTAATAGAATAGAAGCAAATAATTGTTCTTGATGCAAATGAGTAAAAAAATAAAACCTTAAAATTCAAAACCATGTAAGACTGAACTTTCTATGTTTGAGAAATAAAGGCAGTAAACAGGTGGGTTAAGTATTGGCAGTGACACAAATCCTATTGTTTTGTCTTTGAGAGTCACGTTGAAGCTGTACTCTGAATTTCTGCTTACCCTACAGCACACCAGCCCATGTATAGCCCGTGTTTTACCATCACGCACATCCATCACTGAGTCAAGAATCATATCAATACTTGCCCATTTCCCCATTTGGGCAGAGCTGAGTAGATCAATTCATTTAAAAGGAACCACGGCCAGACATCCGTTTTAGAGATTAGAACATATATTGGCTAGTCATCTGATGGAGGGTTGAAGGTTCATTAAGTCAATGGAATCCTTAATCAATGAACAAACTTTAAGTCCCAGGCTTTTATGGCAGCATTTCTACTGAATATCTAGTTATACTGGTGACTCACATAGCACAAGACACTTTAGGTTGTACTTGCCCACTTATGTGTGCTTTGTCTTTGGTAAACAGATAATGCATAAGAACACAAGACATTTGTGACTGAATGAATCAAAGGGCCAGTAATGTGTTAGACACTGTGTAAAACTTTATTTTTCAAGAGGCTTTGAAACACTGTCACATATTTGTGAGCAATAGTTTCTCATTCCATTCTCAAAATAATAAAAAATAAATACATTTTAAATAAAAAAAAAAACCCTGCTCCTCTTTGATAGTCAATAGTAAAGGATAAGGAAAAATTACATGTATCAGACTGGCTGCCATCACATCCAGCATGGCAGAACGATAAGTTGCAGAAACTCAACAGAGTCTTCAATGAAGGGCTTATGTAAATCCCCCCCCCCCCCAACTCAAGTTTCTGTCTACAGTCCGGTAGATCCCGTTCCAGCTAAATCATGAGGAAAGTCTGGCAGTGATTCTTGAGTGTCACTTGTGTCCACCTGAATTATTGTTTGTGTGTAATGCAGGGGAAGAAACCACCTTGCAATGAGAAGTGGTTGGACCCTCTGATTGATTGTTAAGTGTTGTCCTGGAGCCCATTTCCAGACCCCACTTAACGGCCTGCACAGCAGAAAGCAATCAGTGGTGTTACTAAGGGTCTCGTGGGGATGGACCCAGTCATGATTGATCTTCAGCGGAGCTCTGAAGACGTCTCTGAGACCTGGGTTGTGTTACAGTTCAAGAATGCCCTCTGACTTGGCATTGTGTCAAATGAAAACTTTTGGATAGCCCAAAAAAATCTGAGAAAAAAAAAAAAAAACCCTCACTCTTAATTTGGAGTTTACGTTGTCTGGAGAGATGAAATAAGATGTCCTGGTGTGACAGCTCATGAGTGTTGTTCTGCCCCATGAGGCTTATTAATTGGCATAACAAATTGTGAGTATTTGCATATATCATTCATATGGCGTGCTACCGCAAGCTTAGTGCATGAAGAAATGCATTATAATCGAATAGCAAATCCCTGCGGAGATGTTGCGCGTATCCAGGCAGTATTATACCTGAGGACATACACACACTTGCCTCTAGTAGCAGGCAGCAGAGCTGTCGGCTCTCTGGTGGCGTGTCAGTGTGTTCAGTGACCACAACGCCTGGTGTTAGTCTCATTACAGGGGGATCAAAGGGACATGAGCTTCATAGCAGCGGGGACTCTCTTCAGCCCCCTGAGAAGCAACTCCTCCTCTAATCTCAAAGGTCACATTTAGTCATTCAAATATAAAACAGCGTCACATCGCTTTTACCCATGTGAGCTGCTGGAGACTTCTTTAAAGTGCACTTTTTTCCAGTGGCGTATTACAATAAAGACCCGGAAGAGATAAACTCAAGTTTACTCTTTAATTACTTGCGCGGCGTCGTAAAGAGCAGAAATAATAGCTATGAATTGAGCCAATGCATCTCTGCACAGTTCCTATATTATTCTAATCTCAAGGGCTGTATATGCACGCAAAATATAAGTGAGATGAAACTTTGCAAGTGCAATTCTTTCTCTTTTGTTTCTCGTTACAAATATGTGCGATATATTCAGTGCATTGTTTTATGCATGTAATCTTCACATTTGAAACTCCAGTAGGTGAAGCCAGAACTCCTCTCAGTCATACAAACACCAACCTATACAACCCAATGTTTACAATTAAAATCACACCAGTGATTTTCGTCATGGAATTTAGTTTTCTTTCTTTAAATGACACAGTGAGTGGACAATGATGGTGGCAGCTAATAACATTGCAGTGCCGACAGCAGTTCCTCGGGATCTGAGCAGCTGTTCCGCAGTCTATATTGGCCTGTTCTTCAAGTGAAGGGAAAAAAAGAGCAACCTAGATGAGAATTTTGTGCTTCAGTGGCTATTGAAAGATGAGGCAATAAACTGCTAAACTTGAGTAATCACACACTCCCTGAGGAATTTCTCAAATGGGGATGGTCAAAAACCTTGAAATTTGAGCCTCTCGCACAGGGCCCAAGCTTTAACATTTGATGAGATTCATTATTGTCGGGGAGCTGAATACAAGTGTCTTCTGATTACAGGGACCACCATTAAAAGTTCCCACCAGTGTGCATTTCCATGGTAGAACGTCAATGGGATTAAAATCTCAATTCACTCCAGTCAATTCTCCAGTAACAAGATTTCATTAAAAGCAGGCAGGGAGGAAAATGGACTCGAAAGCACTGAAACAGCTGGACTATAAATTATAAAAATGTGCTTTCTGCTAACTGAACACACCTTCAGCTTGCAGATGCATTATTATTTAATGTTCAGAGGAGCTGGTTTTATGTAAATTGGAGTCTTCTATTCTCTTCTGTCCCCTTCTCAATGCCAGGTACTTCCAAACCAAGCAAAGGGAGAGATTATGCAAACCAATTAACATATGAAAATAACGTATTAATATACTGTCTCTGAACTGTATCCAATCAGTTCCTTTTCACTGGCGTGTGTACAAAACAATTAAAATTAAATTTATACTGCTTTTCCTTAACATATTCTGCAGCAAATGGAATCAGTGAGCAAATGCTGACAAAAGTTTTACAGGCCTGTGTTCTTCCTTAAAGGCACACTGACTTTAAGAATATTTATAAGAAGCCATGCTAATAAATTCCAGTCTTTGTTTCTCCCTAATGATGTGTGCATCTGAGACAAAGCAGTGAAATCCATAGCGGTAGCCAGGTGCTAATGAATGGCTTACATTATGCTGTCCACTAATTACTACTGCACCATAAATAAAACACAAGACAATCAATTAGCGGTAGACGTGTGTTTGTTAGTCATGGCCAGCAACTTCCTCCAGGCCACAGCTTTGCAGCAGACCTGCTTCTTGGGGGTGTAATTCTGAAATGGATACGATAAGTTCAGATAAATCACATTTTGAATGTTGCTGAATGCACTTCGGGCAATACATTGCAACTTATACATACAGATTACAAGTAATTTAATACCTGCGCAGCTTCAACAGAGAGGTGAGCGAAATGTTAAAATGCACACGGAGCAGAATGTCCTTTCCACTGAATTAGACAAAGGAACCCAACAGGCACCTATCATCTCATTGCCTTTTAATGGAGCTTTGCAAAAAAAAAAAAAAAAAAGGCTTTCTCTTCCACTTTGTACAAAGCTCCTCCAGTTTCCCAGACACCAACTGGCTGACGTATCACACTTGATTTGAACCAGAGCAGGGGAAATCAGAGTACATTAACACTGCATGTAGAAGGCACTAACTGAATGATCCCAGCATTATGCGGCCTCTGGTCTGGCCTATCTGCGTAGTTTGATGCATAATTTGAGCATTAATGTAATTTACATTTTAACACAGTCCCAAAAGTAAACTGATTAGTCGATAGTTATCTACTAATGTGCCAAGAGGACCCACATGTCACTTGCATACAGGCGGAGGGACGGGATTACGCTCGATGAGGTTTGGCCTTGCAGGAACACACAGACAAAAAGAGACAATGGCTGCCAAAAGGGAGAGAGACAAGAGGAGGTACCACACACATACACACACACACACACACGTGCACACGCACACAAAGACGTCCGTGCGCCAAGTCCAGTACAAAGTCTTGTGAGGTAAATGGTTGTCGTTCAGGTTTGCTAGTGTAGCATTTATGTCTAACAGGATCCATCTTTCTTCTTTATTTTCAAGGACCTTTAAACAGATCATACCAATAAGGAGGAGGAACTGTAACGATAAATCTGGAGACCCTTAAGAAAAGGTTCTCTGTCATGTTTGCAGATCCTCCGACCAATCGGTACCATCCACCAATACGCATTTGTGTGAAATTCCAAAGGCAGTTCAGTAACGGTATTAATCAATCTAAAATTCAAATGAAAGAACTAAGCAAGAGCATTTCCAGGCCGTCACGTGTCTTTTATCTCTGTCCCGGCAGAGTTCCTTCTTTTTCATGGGACAAATTAAGGCCCCCGTAGATGACAGAAGTGCTTAAAAAAGTGCAAGAGAGTTGCAGTCCCATGATGCAATGCTCCCAGTGGTTACATCTGCTCCATTCTTTCATCTTTCTCCATTGTTAGGTGGGAGCTGTCACATTAGGAGGAGAATCGTGGCTTCTTCCCACCCCCAAGTACCCCTTTTTTCCCATTCCAGCAGTTGGCAGGGTGGCAGGCCCATACAAAGGAGCATGCACCAGGAGCGCAGAGGGGAGCACCGTTAGAGGAAAAACAGTTTGGGAATTAAGGTCATTAATTTTCCACTTTCAAGGGCTGCCACACAGACGGAGATAAAGTCAGCATAAATATTCCGCCGAAGTTTCTCCTGTTTTTCTCCTCTCCCCATTTTCATCGGCAGCCCATTTATCTCCATGCTGTCAATTAGAGGCAAAAGCAAAGAACTAATTAGGAACTGTGCAATTTTAATTAGCTGTTTTGATAATTAAACTAATTGGTTCCCTTGTGTTTCTGCAATGTGTGCTGAGAACTTTTTTGATATCTGGGCAGCAGATTTCCCATCCGCTGGTTAATTAGTCACTTTTGCATTAAAAAGGAGCCTTCCTTAATAGCCTTAATTTGCAGTTGAAAAGAGAATCTACCATCAATAATTTGTGTAATTGGTAACCGTTTGATTGTAATTTAGAGGCACGGCCGGACAGCTCGGCATGTCTAATTCCTAATGACTAGGATTAAAGTTGGATTAACTGTTTGGGAAAGGGATTCACTCTCCCCTCTTCCCTACCCACCAAATGACACCTTGTCTACATTTGATTGGTCATGAAATTCAAATCAACTAGGTGAACTGCGGGGCTTATGCTGTTCCTATTACTTTCTATATGCTGAGCCTGTCAGGATATATCAAAAAGATTCCCATATACTTATTTTCCACCCACACTCTCAGGAGCCCCACATGAAGGAGGATAAAAAAAAAGTGGACACAATTTATTGTGTGATGTGTTAAACCTCTGCTATTAAAATCATTTGTGTACTAGTCAGAGGGGAAAACATAGCAAAGAGCAGCCACTAGGAGGAGCAGAGCCTGAAACCTAAGAGTAACAAAGTAGGTTACGCTGTTCAATGAAACTTCATTCAAATACCAGGCAATTCTTTTCACTCGCCGCAGAAAAGTGCCCATTAAGCACAATATACATTCACAAAGAGTGACTGAATGTCTGCTTAAGTCACAAATCCAGAAGTCTGGCAGAGACGGTGACATCACCATCAATAATTTTGTTCAATTATTTGCCACACCTACATTTGCTTCAAAAGCAAGTACAGCAGGGGACATTCTATTGTTGTTTACAGGTGTCAGCTGAGGGCCATGCGCATTTAAATATGGATAAAGCTGGGAAACCTAGACTAAAAGCATATCGTTCAGCATCTTAACTATCAGGCACCATCTCTATACTTTCATAACACAGAGACCTGGCCGTCAGTAGTCTGATTAAAAAGCACCATTCATCCCACTTAGCCAGAATACAATTAAGGGACATGGCTTTAAAAGCCCGGCCCTGAAGCCTCTCCCCATCCCACATAAAAGGAGCACTCTCCACTGAGCCTTGCCTGTAAATATCATGTTTGATATGAGGTTTTAATCTGCTTAGCCATTCTGAACTATAGAATGGGCTCATCCTCTCTCTGAAACCCCTGTCCAATGGCTGTGTGCCTGAGGACAAATAGGAACACAACACTAGTGTGCTATCTGATTAGGTGGGGTTAATTACAGAGCACTGTTTTGTAGTGGCTGCATTTGAGAGCCGCCCATAAATAGATGGGCATGGCTAATGCATGCTCAGAAATGAATTTTAATTAACTGTGCATCAGAGAAGCCCACTCAGGAGCTTGTTTCTAGTATGTAGTGACCCTGCTGTTGCATGTTGAGAGGGAAAGGTTCTACACCCAAGACAGAGATGAGGCTGGAAAGTGCACCGCGGCCTGAACAAGTCATGTTAGACAGACGCACAAAACGCCTCAACACAATCACCAGGCTGGGTCATTTACATTTATGAGTGCGACGTTGATTGAGAGTCACCGTGCACCATTCCCCTGTCTTCAGTTTATAATCATTGCTATAATTGGAGTCCACTCGCACAAATGAGGATGAAATGAAACGGCCGTGGCGACACATGTGTATAACAGTTTGACTTCAAAACTCGCCGAACAGAGAGGTTATTGTGGTAAATTCGTTCTCCTTACTCTATTACTACTCCTTCATCGCCCGACAATTTTTGTTCTCCCCTTTTGAAAGTTCTTTATGTAGTGTTTTTTCCACATTCAAATGTCAAATGGCTTTTTGAGGTTGAGCCCCAATGATACCCAACCATTCTTTCCTCTTTCCTTTTCGGGTTTCTGTGTGATTGGATTAATTATGTGTCACTCACTTTGCTAGAGGTCAGCAAACATACATTCTCGGTCATAAGTCATCAATCTATGTGACCGTGGAGATGAAAAGTCAAGCATGTCAGCCAGGAAGCTGGACAGAGAGGGATCAGCCCATTGATTTCAGGGCCAAGCCAATCTCACCACAGCCTGCTGCCCTGAGAACTGAAATTATCCCCATGGGCTATATACAGTCAGCTTTATACCTTATATTTGAGTTGCACGATTACATTAGCAGGGCATATAAATAACTAAATTCTAATGTAGCATTGGATAATTAACAGAGGAGGAAATCGGTCATTAATTGTACTGTTGTTTTAACATTTTGATCGGATTTGAATTAACCTGAGAATTTTTACTTTAACTTAGGAAAGCTACTATCATATGGTTTCTCAGATGAGATGACTTTACAGCGGATAAAATTGCAATTGATGAGAAAAAGTTTGTTCCTGTCAAAAAGGGGAGAGAAAAAAACAAAAACAAAACATGGATGCACTAGTGTTATTGTTTGACAAGAGAGCGAGCAATGACGATGTGCTTACAGGGTTAGAATTTTTGGTGCAAACTGTAACAGAAGGCAATGACAGACTGAGCGAGCTCACACCACAGACAGCCTGCTGGCTGCTGACGATCCAGCATTATTGTAGCTATACTCCACTCCACTCTCCTAAATGGCTAATCTTTGTTAGATCTCACCCTTAATTGGTTAACAGTCTCCGCAGGGCAAGTGAAAGTGGTGCTATTTAAGGCTGCATCATGAAACAGAAACACTTTCATCTTGGCAATAACAGGCAACAATTATATTACCAGATTCGAAAGTGAACCTTCTATCTGCCCACTAATCAAAAACGCAGCCCATCTGTTGTGCTGTCTCTTTTGAAACGGCTGTTTATCTGCAGCATGTATGATAACTGGGCCTGGACACTAATTAACTGCTAAATAGACCGCAATTAGATGCTATTTCTACATTTAAATTCTGCCGAAAAAAGTAAGGAGAATAAAAAAAACAAAACAATGATCGGCATTTTATGTTTACTCCAACTGTACCAGGCGCTGACGGAACAGCATCTCTCTGTTTCTCTCTCGCTCTCTCTCGTGCGCGTGCATGTGTACACTGGCATCAATACAACCTTAAGTGCATACGCGCGCTCCCTCCCTTTCTCTTTCTCTCTCTCTCTCTATCACGCACGTTCAGACTGGCAGGCGGACTAGTCTCTCTCTCTCTCTCTCTCTCTCTCTCTCTCTCTCTCTCTCTCACTCACTCACACACACACACGCCCGCGCGCACACACACACACACACTTTCCCTTAGCTGTGCTTTTGTGTTTTGTCAGAATTAATGAGAAAAGTTCCCTTGCCCTAGGGGTAATTAGTGTCCTTGGAGTTAAATAAGCTAATACTTAGACACCTCTGGCACAAGCAATTATGTTTGTGTATTGAATAATTGATTCAAAGAGGGGGGAAGGGCTGCTAATCAGATCTGAGCATAATGAATTGATTTAATTAACAGGGGAATCCGAGGGTCTCTGGAAACTGCGCGCATTTATTCAGTAGCAGCAGAGGCGAGCGCGGCACATAAACCGGGAGAGAGGCGGCGTGAGTTTGCTTTTAGCAGTTGTCAGATTTTGCAATTGGATTTGTTTGAATATAGTTGCCGTTTCGGAGCAAATGAGAGCGAGAAAGAGAGAATATTTAACAGCGACGAGAGCTCCGTCGTTCAGTCTGAGCGTCTGATCCGACCGTGCGTGTTCCGTTACCGATAGGCGACACTAGATTTATATCGCTTTTCATTGTTTTGACCCTTTTTTGTGCGTGTGTGCGTGTTTGTGTGTGACTCGCATGGAATTTATCAAGAGCACCCAGCGCTGTTTGATCGGTGTTTATTTGCATTACAGTTCAGTCCGGAGAGGGGGCTTTCGCTGCGTACATCAGCTTATATACCGCGCATGAATTATTATTGATAGTAAGGGGGGCGTGCAGACGGTAATTCATCTTTCTAGTGTTTTTTTTTCTTTTTTCTGTTTTTTTTTGTTTATCGAGGCGTAGTCTAGTCAGCCGCGCGTTTCAAAGCCATTTCCAAGAGAAGCTCGGAGCAGACCGAGCGGTGCAGCCTGCTGGAGCCGAGGACGGATCGCCCGGGGAAGGACTCCTCGTTCCTCAGGACGATGGTGTTGGACAAGGAAGAGGGTGAGTAACATACCCCGGCCGTGATGATGATGCTACCATATATGTATAAAAATCCAAAACAAAATACTATGAAGTCCTATTTTTTGGACGTCTTTACGCGTGTCGGTGCTTTCGGACTTTGCGCTCCGGCAGCCTCCGCTTCCACCGTTTCCACCGCTTCCACCGTCGCCTTTCGACACCGTTTTAGTCACGACGGTGTCCGTGTTTTCGTGTGGAAACCTCAGACACTGAGTCTGCCTGTTCTTGTACCGTGAAGTTGAATCGTCTCCCCGGTGCCAAACTGCAGCCCCCCACCCCCTCACCCCCCGCTTAGTTCACAGGAGTTTATTTGGACCAACGTTTTGTCTCTAAGGGTTTTCATGTGTAATTCGGAGTTTGTGGAGGAAGAGACTCCACAGACACCGCGATGCATGTGGACCCTCTTTTCTTTGTACTTCTCCTAAGTGCTTTTTTTGCGTCTGTGAAGTTGGCGAGGCAGCCTTTGACATCACCGCGGGATGGGAGATGACAGCAGGGTGCTTTTAACTTGATTGCAAATCATGGATAGCGCCCTGCAACGTTCTCTCACTTTCCATCCAAATAGGCCTACTTGCATTACTTATCCGTTTCAATGTATTTAGGTTAATGGGTGAGGCAATCTAATTAATTTTAATTTAAATCAAACTCGCCTCTAATGACGACCCATTTTGGATGAAGCTGATGTTGAGATGTGCACATATAGGTCTCACTTATATTCAGCACATGCACTTAAATTCATCACAGAACATGTAATATTCAAATGCAGACCCTATACAGTACTTAAAGGCACTGCATGGTCTGAATTATAGTTATTTTCTTTCTTTTTTCCAGCTCTTCTAACACTTTAAAAGCCTGCTGTTTTGCTGAAAATGTGGACCACCTGCTGCAATGCACTGTGACAAACCTCCAATAACCATAATAATAAAAAAAAACACCCATTTGTGTTACTTTTCAGAGAATGTTATATTTTGAGCAAGATTCCTCATTCACGAGCAGGTGATGCGTTTGTGTTATTTATGTTGGAAAGTGGATCATTCGTACATCTTAACAGAGTGTCCTTTCACTTACACATCTAAAAACCAATAAAAGGATTGCGGTGGAGACATAAATTGGTTTGTCTGGCTGAATCCGTGTTGTACTGCTAATGTACCCAAATTAACTCAGCTGTAAATTGTCTCCTTTAGATGTCTGTCTGGCTAAAAGTTCCCTATATGATTCATGATTCAGATTGCTTTTAACAGTTATTGGCTAAGCAATATGGTAAATGTACAAGGTGATGCAAATGGCATTAGTGGGAGAGGATGCACAGGAGCATGTAATGCAGTCAATACTACATTAACTACTGATGCCCAATTACAGAACCAGGGAGAGTGGCTTTTAGGAGCATTAGGACTTGCAGAAAAGCTTAGATCACCTGCTGCTCATTGCCTAAAAGCTTCACCCTTTATTTGCTGGGCCCAACCGTCAGCTCCAGCGTTTTGGCCAGGTTGTCAACAGAGCTGCTGGGATCCCTTCTCTCTCACTGTGGTCCCCTCTTAGCGTTTATTGGCTCTAAAGTTATAGGCTTGTCAATTCACCCTTCTTGTCTAATGTATCCACTTAGTGCCTGCACAAATAAATGGTGTGCGTGTGTGTAGAGAGAGAGAGAGAGAGAGAGAGAGAGAGAGAGAGTGAGAGGTGTAGGTAAATGTTTTGGGGTGGCCACATGGGCGTATATATATGTGCATGATTACAGTCTGTTTATCTTGATTGATTCACTACCGTGCCTGTACGTGCTCCTGCAAACTGCTCCGAGTGTCCATATTTCAGTCCTTATGTGGTTTATAAAGCAGATCAGAGTGCGGTATAAGTTCAGTCCATGCTCGAATTCTGCGAGATCTCCTTTTGGCAAGAGAGTAATGCTGCTTGTTTGGCAGACAGTGTTTTTTGTTTTTTTTTTAAACTGACATTTCTTAGAAAAGTCTGCATCTTTTTTTGTGCGTCGCCAAAGTAATAACTCAAAATCAGTCTCTTTTTCTTTTCGAGCCTGAGCCTTTTGGAGGAATGATGTCTTGTAAAGAAAAAAAAGATAGAAAAAAAACACTTTACAAAATCTCCAAAGGGAGAAGAATGACATATACTTTGTGAGTGTACGTGTTTCTTTTTATACTCAGAGGACTGTAGTTAAATGTGTGTGTGTGTGTATATATATATATATATATATATATACGTTGTATTTGTGGTGTGTTAACTATAAAGTTGGACGTCTCTGTTATACCTGCTCTTATTGTCCTGTCTGTCAAAACTTTGGCACATTGTAAACTAATCATTGTGTTCTTTGTAGTCGCTGCCTTAAAGATGCACACTCTGTGGTAAAGCACAAAGTCTGACAGCACAGCACGGAGGAGGACTGTAACATGAAGACAGGCTCTGCTTTAGGAAATGACCTAATGGGCAGGTCATACTTAGTAATGAATAGCAACACATGTACCGGAATATTCAGTGTCAACATTTTATTTCACCTTATGATATGAAGGTTCCAATTTGCCTCTAATTTGAGAGGAAAGAGCAACTCAGCCATTTTCCTCTCCCTTCTTCGTACCAAGTGCAGGAGTAGAAAGTGGGTCCACGCAGTAGGCATATTTTTTCTGAACATTAACACAACTGTATATGCTTTAAAGCGCTCAGCAGAGGAGGAAAAAAATCCCCCAGCTCCTGATAAAATTCCTGGTTACCTTTGCTTGTTAATTTACGACCCCGTTATCATCCTGTCCAGTGAAATTTGTACATTCATAAAGCATGTGATTGAAAAGCAATGCTTCAAATGAACACAGACTGGTGATCTTTCGGCTGCTGTAATAAAACTTGGGCTTCAGGCTCCCATTTTTATTTTGAAATAATAAGAATTGCTTCATTCTTTACCGGTGTTACCATGGTAATACTGTCTCGTAGCAATGTTATATTGATTTAGAAAGTGGACAGTAATATTTCTTTTCTGTTATTTGGTTTCTGAAGGTTGATTTCTAATTTCCAGTTGGAGATTACTTTTATATGTTCCTTAAGTCTTTTCACTTTTCTAAAGGAATGCAATTTGCTCTCTAGTATTTGCTATTTTCTCAGCTTATTGGTTTGCTCTTACTGCAAAATTAAACTTTCCCATTACAAATATTGAAATTACGTCTGGTTTTTGTGCTCTGGGCCCTGAAGGATATTACAAACACGTTGCTTCATATGATATTTCTTAAGTCACTGCAGCTTCTTTATTTTTTATATAGAGCTTTATTTCAGGCATCTTTAGTGCATTTTTTTTTTTTACCGTCCTCCAGTTTTGTCTGACAGATAATGAAAGCAGAGTAAGTTTAAAATGTGTATAAATTAATGTAAGAAATTTGTTTTCATTTGCATGCATATAACAAAATACAGTAGCGCTAGTTTAATAAAACAGGTGTGATGAACCCACAATGTTATCCATTTTCCACACTGATGCATAATATCTCGCACAACCTTTTTTCCTGCTATCCATATTTTTATTGTTATTATTATTATTAGAGCTGTTCTCATTATTCCCTTCAGCTAAAGTCAGTGAAAATGAGCAAAAAAATCCCATTTTCACATATTGAGCAGTGTGTGTTTAATTCCATCTAATCTGTTTCTGATCTTACAAATGCAGAATTCTCACCAGAGACAATTTTGTCTTGTCACCACTAAACCCCTAGATCCCTATCTGTCCTGATCGTTTTACATCTTGTGAGTGTGGGAGATGCATATCATTTTTTCCATATTCTGAGCAGGATTCAAAGGGACTGAGATGAGACTTAAGAGACACGTGTTAGCAAAAGTGTGCCTACCTGACTTAGACAGTAAATGGCTGCACTCATCAGTGTGGCGCATAAACTCAATTATGCACTCTTGAGCTGTAACAGCATCCCTTTTATTACTGCCAGAGGCCACACGCAAGTCATGTCATCAGACAAATTCGTACAAGATCTGGCTAACCACATGCATCACAGGGAGCGCATGGTCCCTGTTGAGAGACTGTTTTACCAAAGTCTAACCCTTTGTTTCCGTGCACTCTAAATGATTTCACCGTGTCAAGAAGAAACGCTGGCATGTTGTGAGTAACAGTGTCGAACATCGCAGAGGAAGAGGTGTCCGAGTGAAAATTATGCGGACAAATAGAAAACTAATCTGGAAATACAGACGTATGTATATACATCACTTTAGTTTGCATATTGCACATATTACTCAAATAGATAAACTGTGAAAACTAAAGATCTGACCGGGAGCAGTGTTTATGTTTCTCACACACTCACACACTCACACACACACACACACACACACACACACACACACACACACACACACACACACACACA
>JAPTHA010000018.1:23653568-23670072 GCA_029814585.1 Gymnapogon annona | reverse complement strand
GTGTGTGTGTGTGTGTGTGTGTGTGTGTGTGTGTGTGTGTGTGTGTGTGTGTGTGTGTGTGTGTGTGTGTCTGACTCTGACTCTGTAAGCGGCTGAGGCTATAGGCTCTTTTACAGCCTCAGTACCCACAGGGAGAGAAAGAGACATCACTGTGTGTTCCCTGTACCTGGGGGTTACTGCCACTTGTCTGTCATGATCACACAGGAAGTGGTCGACCGGAACTAAGTGAAAGGTGAACAAAAGGAAGGGATTCATTCAATTGAATCAAGGTAAACTAGCATAATATTACATCCATCAGCGTTGAGAAACTAAACTTGCAGGAGTAAGTTAAGTGAATACAAGGTTACTTTTGCAGTTTCAGTCGAGCGTTTGATCCATTTTTCATCATAGCTTGAATGTATGCTTTTAAAATGTGGCCCTACAGTATGTGGGGGGAAAAAAAAACTGTTTGTGTTCCAGTGTGCCCTGTGGGTGGCAGGTGTCTACTGTATGAGGACATCCAGCATTTTATTGAAACAGTAACCAATTGTAACAATGTCTCTGTTTAATACCCTGTGAATCTCTCTCATGGAACATAACAGCCTTTCTCCTTCTGTTTCTGTCGCTGCTACTCCTCTGGGGCAGTGGCCCCTAATTAGAAGCAGGGCTGCTGGATAGACATTTTCTTTAACAAGGTGAAAGCAACTGAATGGGACTGGCATAAACGAGGTGGAATATCAACACTGTGACTCCTCTGTCTGAGCCCTACAAGTTTGGGGAAAAGTGTTTAACATACTGTTGGGATGGCAATCTGCTGTTGCCTTATCCCTCCTTCACAAAGCGGTGAAACGGTCCTTTTCCTGCAGAATATATAAATCTATCTGTGCTTCCGAATCTCCAAATTAAACACAAGGGCAGGCAGTTGGAAAATGTAAATCTGACAGGGGGAAGCATCTGAGGCTCCTTTCCTAGAAGAAGATGAAGAAGAAGAAGAAGAAGAAAGGAGATCTACCCAAGTACCCCCTGCTCTGTTGTAACCTTTATCATTTGGCTTCTAATGTAATGAGCCTAAACAAGCAGCGGTCAATGGTTTCAGTTGCGATTCGATTATTTTCACTGTGGAACATTTTGTGAACTCTTCAAGGTTACATCTCCTTGTCACTGCCTTGGGTTCTACTGTGGATGAAAGAGGAAGGAGAGAGAGAGAAGGAATTGGGCCCGAACCCTTGTAACAGAAATCTTTTGAACTGATGACTATTTTATGAACGTACGGCTCTTGTGTAAAATTCAGCTGGCTTTTGGTGGGAGACGCTCGTTCAGTATTTCAGTTTTGAAAGACGAAGAACTTTGAGCGGCTCAGATGGTTTTTACCTCAGACCTGTTTTCACTTCTTTTGCAATGTCTAAGGGGGGGGAAATCCTTTGAAGAAGGAGATTAAAACCATGTGATCATTTTAATTAGATCATTAGCCAGGAATTAAGATCTATGTTTGTAACCCTCATTAACAAAAAAAAAACACCAATCGGGTGCCAAGAAATATTTGTGTATTTAATTCAACATTTTTAGCTTTTGCCCTTGTTTTCCTTTCCATTGCAGCTTTTTCCTGCCATTGTTCCTGCTGTCAGTACGTTTTTGTTTGCTCTGTTATTGCATCAAGGTAAAGGGAAGGAGGGTTAATCTCTGTCTGTGCTCTCTGTCTTTCAGGCTCTTTGGTACAACGGGGAACTGTGCTGCCTGCAGTAAACTGATCCCAGCCTTTGAAATGGTGATGAGAGCCAGAGATAATGTTTACCATTTGGACTGTTTTGCCTGTCAGCTTTGTAACCAGAGGTAAGAATGGAGATCATAACTTCACAACAACATTGCCTTGTTAAAAAAACATGAATGGGGTGTTAAAATGGCCAATAGCTTAAATATTAGAGGCTGCTGAAAATAAAGGTTTCTCTGAGGTGCAAGTAGGTCGCTATTAATACTGAACTTGGGGGGGGGGGTATGAATTGCCGTCCTATAATTGTAAAAATAAAAGCTGTTGTGTTGCTTTGCTAATTATTTACTACGGAGATACACTGCCAGCAGTTTGTCTTTGTTTGTGGATAGACCTTTAAATCTTTTAAGCCGCTTGGATATAAAATTAGCTGTTGTTCGTACACGTCAGAGGAGGCAAATAGGAGCTACAAAACAAAGCTACAGAGGTGCAGAGACAAGAGCAGACTTATACAGGTATAAAATGGTGTTTCCTTGGTGATAGGAACTATTACAAAATTGGACTGAGCACAAAGCTTATGATATGATATACATTGAATATGACATAGCCAAATATTGCTTTTTCCCATTAATATACTGTCAGTAATGGCACCACTCCGGGAGCAGAATGTCCTTTGCATGCTTGTCAGGGGTGCTATGACCCTGTTCCTCCACACAGCACAAGCCCATTAACCTTCTGCAGGCCAGATTCAGTTACCATAGTGAACACCTGCTGTAAGGGAATTATGACTGCAGCCTCTCTTCTCAGTGAACAGACACGAAGCCAGGCCTCGTCTGGCAGCGTATCACCATGGCCGCGACTGTTTTACCAGTCTGGCACATTACTAAAAGCCAGAGTATTCATGGCTATATTCTTATCTTCGCTTTCCTTCAGTCACATTATGGAGTTGTTTCCACCGGGTCACACAAACAAATGGCAGCAGCAAGGAGGACATTGGTGGGGCAGGCTGCCTCTTCAATTGACTCTGTGACTTTAGAGGAAAACATTTTTGAGCGCTGGAACCAAAGCGGTGGGTGCAAAGCTCACCCTGTGGCAGAGTTTCCGTGGAAACTCTTACGGTGCCAGTTGCCTTTTTTGTCAGGCCGCGGAGAGCTGACCTGCCTTTCACTGGGTGCCAGAGCTCGTGTCTGCACGCCCTGAAATGATAGGGATTCAATCTTTATATTTTATTTAAGGCCACACTTTTATGACAACCAATAAAATGCTCTTTGAGTCTGACATGCCGCAGTGCCAGCACGTGTCAGGCGACCTATCTTGAGCCAAATCCAGCGGAATTATCATTACCTGCCGATTTTAAATACGTGATTTTCACCACCGGAGTACACTGAAATTCGTCAGCGCTTTTGTCATGTAGCCAGTAGTCATCGTCTTTGTATTTTCTAACAACAGTGCCTTTCCGTTGTTTTCTCTACCAACAGGTTTTGCGTGGGGGACAAGTTTTTCCTAAAAAACAACATGATTTTGTGTCAAATGGACTATGAGGAGGGTCAGCTGAATGGGAGCTTTGAGACACAGGTTCAATAATTGGAACCCCGTGGCAGCAACAATCAGCTCCACACTTTACACACAAGATGGATGTTCTGCTGCACTTGGAAAAAGACAAGCGTCTGTCTGCTTGCCTGCAATACTTTTTAAGACCCCTTTATCAGTCCCTAAGGACTCTATTGTAAATGTTCAACTTTTTGCCCCTCCCACACCCCAACACTGAGCAGTTACAAATTTTGATGTACAGTTGTGCCTGCTTAGCTGAGCACTGTATCGCTTGTATGTTTTGTGAAATTTGTTTCAGGTTTTGTTTTCTTTTTTCTTTAGAAATGGTTCATTGGAGGGTATGTACAGTCTGTTTTCTCTGTATATATAAACTGGAACATTTATTTTATGAAATGTAATGCAATTTTATTACTAGTGTGAATTAAAGATTCTTAAATGTTCATAGTGAGTTTTTTTCTCTTGTACCAAAACCAAAGTTGGAGTTGACGGAGGTTGGCCCATGTGTTGATATGTAATCATGCCTTCAAAACTGCAATGCTATAAAAAAAAAAAAAAAAGAGCGAGAGAAAATATATTTGAAGTCCTTCTTTAAAAAACATGATGCAACTAAACAAGTTTTATTACATTTTACAGAGCTCTGATGGAATTAGAAATGCTGTTTAAAATGAAGTAAATAAGATATTATTTGGAATAAAAGAATCATTCTCCAAACTGTGTTGTTGAGTGAGCGTGCAGGTGTCATGAAAGGGAGTGTTAAGCAGAGCCGTTCTCTGTGATTCATGCTTCACTAATTGCCATCTGATTATGAGGGTGAATTGGCCTGGAAATGAAATGCAACAGCAAATAAATTAAGAGTGAAAATAAATGCTCATTGAGTTTGAGCTCATTCAGACTTGTCGGCAACAGAGGTGCAAAGCCGTATTAAAAAGTACTTTTCCCCGAAGACTTTGTTAATGGAGCTGTGTGACACCACCTGTTTATCTGATGAGGTTACATCTGATACACGCAGCAAGAGCAAACAATACACCACGACTAGAGCTGTCACACACACAGATGAACCTTCCAACGATAATGTCGCTTACGTTACACATTACAAGCAGTTACGTGCATATATCAAGCACTGTAACACCAGCAGCTGGAGTTTGTATTAGAAATAGGCATCGGGATGTGTAGTAAATATCACAAACGGTAATACAGACATTGATGAAAAGGCAGGAGAGAGTTCATGGCTGTGGAAATCTGCCATTTATCCAATGCATTTTGGTTTTTGTCATTCTTAGCTTTTAGTTTACGTTGACATTGAACCACAAAGAAGTTTAACAATGTGTAAAATTCCTTCGTTATATGTATAATTACAGTCATGTCAATTGGGTTTAAGCAACGTCTTCCAAGTTCATCACACATTGCTGTTGTGCTTCTATTAGTGGATGCCAGGGCACCGTGGACCCGAAACAAGTCCAAACCTGGCAAACATACACAAGCTGCATGATATATAAATGTAGGTGTTTGTCACACAATACATACAGTACATGTTTGAATGTTGCAGAGCTAAGAAATTAATGAAAGTGTTGTCGGGTATAAACAAAACCTACAACAACAACAAAATGATCATAGAGCTAATGTCTGCAACACACATCGGGCTGCTCTATTATTTATCATGTATTCTTATCCCTCTTCTTTTTCCTCTTCGGGAGATGCATTTAAATTCCCATTTTTAACCCCGGCGTGGCACTTTTCCACCAGCAGGACACAGAACAGCAATATAATTTGCTAACACATAAATCAAGTGTGCAAAGAGCATTAATTAGAAATTCATTAAAAATTCAGACTCACCGGCAGGTGTGCAAATAAAGGATTAGGTAGACATCAATTATACCACATAAGAGAACATTTTAATTGCAATTCCTGGATTGATTTACAGAGGGAAACAATCAGGCTCCGCGCAATATGGCTGATTGCTCATTTTCCAGAAAAATAATGAGGAAAACACCTCACCAGGTAACACTGTCCCCAGCTGTAAATTAATACACACATGCAGATTAGATGAGTGTGTGTGTTGTGTCATGCTAGTGCACTCACAGCTAGGCATTTTCAGCTTCAACAGAACACAAAACCACATTTTTAAATGCTAATTATACAGTAAAGCAGATAAAGAACAAGGTAGAGACAAACATGCAGGCATGTGCACAGACTAGTGAGACACGCCGACTCTAACCCGAAATTGCAAACCATGGCGAGCTCACAGAGATGCTTACACACACATAAATACACATGCATTGCAGCTTGGCATCCCCATCTGTTTGTGCTGGTGGAGAAGTTCTTAAGCACCAAATGTTGCACTGTTATGACTCAAGTTTCTGAATCCTCCAACCTCCTCTGTGTTCCTGATTACTGCGTTATGGCATCTGCTTAATTAGCTTGGCTTGTGTCATATGTTGCACACGGGGGGGTGTTAAAAAGTGCCCTTCCCTCTTGCTCATTATCTGCCTCGATTCATGTGATGTATAATCTCTCTTGACAGACATTCATATTGACATAGGGACAGCTGTCAGCAGAGCGTGGTCATAAAGGGTGCACGTAGAATAAAAACCACCAGGAAGGCAGATAGGTGGAAAAGCAGCCAAAACTCTCAGTGAAACTTGTGAGGCTGTTTCTTTTTGGACCTATCAACTCAGCACAGCAACAGTCTTAATTATACTGCATTTAATTTTATGGATGAGAGTTTTTTGGGAGAAGGAACTGATAGCCAGCTATGCATTTTGATTACTACAGGTAATACTCTAACTAACCTCCTACCAGTGCATTTTGTAAACTGGTGTGTTGTCCAACGCTTGGCGAGGAATCAACCTCATTATTGCCATGTGGGAAATTCTAATCATTATCTGCATAGCGGTTCTGGGCGATTATCCCACAATGCACTACTTTTTTGACGGGACAGAGAGTTTGTAGATTACAACTGTTTCTTCTTAATTAGTTGAGGTACAACAGCTGTTAAAGCACAACAACAATAAAATTCTAAAACATTATCCCTGTGAGACCTTTATTAAGAAATGTAGGGGTTTTTTACAGCTATAATTTAACCCAAACCCTGCAATTCTATTAACTGAGGAGGTCTTGTGTTAAAAAAAAAATAATAATAATAAAAAACCCTTAGGCATGACAGGGAAGCTATATTATTTGCTAAAAGTCAATTATGTCACCCTTCTTTTTGAGTTCTGCTTGTGGAAAGGGTCCTCTCCTGCACGAGGAATTTTTGCAAGCGGCAGCATTCATTTGAAAATATGACCAAATAAAAATATGTCCAGAGATGATTACTGGTCAAGTGACTATTATTCAATAAACACATTTTCACACCCACTCAAAACCCCAACATATGTTCTATTGATGCCTAATGGGCCCGCTTGTGCTCTGCATAAGAGACTGCAGTGCACAATTAGTTGCATGTGGCTTTGATTACTACTGATTCCACAACAGTGCTGGAAGGACTATAGAAAACAAAATACTAAATTACTGTTGAAGCCCATTCTGACAGAATGCAATAAAATGGGAGAAGCTATTTAGCTCCATGGTAATAACAGGTAAATGTGAACATGTTAACTATAGTACGTTGCCCATGGCTAAGATTATGCATATTCTACCTACCAACAGCCAGTGCCAAGCAATGCATATAAAACTGAAATAAATGGCTACAGATGCATGAACTTGCCCTGAAAGAGGTTTGCTTACTCTGTGATCTCATTCTTAAATGAAACCAATTTGCCTAGAAATTGGTTCTAAGGCCTAATGCTGAACTCTGTACATCAGCTCCACCACACACACGCCGACACACACAGTTCACTCTTACAAACACACTTTCACAGTCACACTGCTTCTACCCCTTCCCTCGCTGCAAATCATGTTTGACTTTGAAGTGCTAATTTTGGAAGTTTAGCCAATTTTTATTTGCTGCTTTGAAATGTATCCCTTAAGCTGCTGCACCAGCAATGAAATATACAGACCTTTACAATGAGGGATAAGTGACCAAAATGAGAAGCGCCTGGTTTTCTTCCTAACATTATATAACTGTGAATAATCCTCACATAGCATTTTCTCCTGTGCCATCGCTGCTTCAATTTATATTTAAAAACATTATGCAGACTTTTACTTTTTGCTCTTTCCTTAGTTGCTGACGAAAGTTACAGCTCATTTAGATTATCTACAACACTATCCCGAAGACAAAAACTCTTAAATATTTTCACATTATGTTTTATTAGCAATTACAAACAACAGCACCACTACAGCAATAAAAAGAGTAAAACAGTAACCTGAGCATTTTTATATACAACAGCATTTTTTTTCCCCCTTCGGTCGTCTATTTGGATTTTTCTCCTAAGACGCCCACAGGTCTTCAGGCTCAAAGTTGGATAAGGAACCGGTTTAACCAAGGTCCATGTGGGCAAGTACTTTTGATCATGGATATGTATATTGAAGCCATTGTATAATTTAGATGCCGCATCTCAACATTGACACAAAATACAATTACTGTAACAGTCTATTGAGTTTGGTCTGTTCCACAAAAAAGACCCAAACAGGGACAAAAGACCGTGGTAATGTACATATCTGCATCTCCCACCATGATGCAAGGATGACCTCAATCACAATCCTTTTTTTAACTGCTTTCAATGAGAGCTGAAGCATTATATAGTAAAATAAGTTGATCAGATTGGCTCCTCACCAAGCAGCCCAGCTAATAACATGGCAAGCAAAGAGCTTGAGGGAGAGAAGATTTGGAATGTGGGCCCCTCTACTTCCAGCACCGCTGTGCTTTAACACAGTCCTGGACTTGGCAATAAATTGCTTTGGTAATCAGCTTTTTGAAAAGCTTATTTACTGCTTGTTTTGTATTTATTGTAGTTCTCAGAATGAAATATAAAATTGGATTTTATTACATGTGCAATTTTCTCCTCTCGTAAAAAATAGACAGAGAGAGAGAGAGAGAGGGAAGGAGGGAGCACATCACCTTGTTGAGCATGGATGATCCAGAGAGGATGCATATTGTATATTATTTTCGATTATCTCTCTGTTTTGATGCAGTCTCTTTATGCTCCTAAGGTACACACTGTAGGGCCAATGTACAAAAAACTGACAGATCAAAAAATCCAAAAGCCTGACTGACGTAAAAAAGAGAATGAAACGTTGGAAAAGGAGGGAAGAAATGAGCAATTACACTTTATATGTGCACCTACATTTTCCAAGTATCCAAGTAGTTTATTATCTTATTTTAATACACAATGTAATTTTAACTCTGTGAACATATAGGAAATATTTATGACCTCTATATACTATCTATTGTAATTATAATGAATTAACTGGAGTGAGTCTGACCCGTTCCAATTTAGCTTTTGAAAATGTACACATAGATCTAGACATTTTGTTTCTCAGATTTGATACAGTTGATCTTGTGTATATGTCACAAGTCTCTAGTTTTCCCAAAAGGAGAGAGTAGCAGAGTATTATAAGCATTATTAAGAGCACTGATGTGACTTCTTTCTCTTCAAGACAGTATATACTGATTAATGTCTTTGACAGTGGGTGATATTTTTTGTTTATTTTATTTTGTATATTTTTTGAATGTTTCAGTTGAACTATTCATGCTAAACATCCATTTTCCATCCCTTTGTCTGACCCAAACCTATGAGACAAATATAGTTTAAACCTCTCATAGTAATCACGTCTGTCTGGTCAATATATTGTTCAATACATTAAGCCCATAGACGTCTACATTGTACGAAACTGCCACACAATACTCATATATGACAGGCAACAGCTATTTCACCAGAGTTTTTTGCACCAGTATTTATCTGATTATGTTGGCTATTATGAGAGGCTAAGGGTAAAATTTTGTCACAGTTTTTATATAGAGGATGTACAGCATATAAGTATTAGACCAGTATTTTTATGGCCGTCTGTGCACGTTCATATTTTGTGATGTACTGAAACACATTCAACCCTTCAAATACAAGCAAATCATTCCTCAATTCATGAAATTTGATGTTGCTTAATGAAGTAAACCCCACTATATGCAGGTGTGCTCCATCTTTGTTCTCTATCACTGTTCTCTTTTTTATTATTAATAATATCCAACAGACATAAAAAATAATATGCATACATACATAGACAAGGCTGGGATGCGGGGGCAGGGGGGTTACAGAGTTTACATTTGTACAATTTGTTGCACAAAAAAGTACAGAATGAATAAATAACATATTTTTGAAATAAATCAGATTTGACAGCGGACCATAGCACTGGTCCATCAACTATTCTGACAATGAAAACATCACTAAAGCAAACCTTCTACAATCTCAGTTTGTTTTTTGTGCGTCTTCATAACATCCCATCATAATATCATCCATAACGTGATAGTAGCACAGCTGACAAACAGCTGGCACGTGTATATCTAGTAAAACTGACCTTTACCTTGCCATGATGAAGCAGGAGCCAAATATGCACAGTGAAAATAGGACTTCATTACATTACGTCCAGTGTAACTTCCAAAGTTCGTCCTATTCATATGCAGCAATTATTTTGGTGGCACATAGTTACAATGAAATCCAAATGAGATCTCTGTAGCACTGACATACTTTCCGCTAGCAGGTACAGGATGCCTCATATATGATTAATTAATTGCGGCAGCCTGCCATCTGTGTTTTAACTGATTAAATAGCTCACAAAGTGGGATGCACCTTTTGATGTGAACCTTTGGGGAACTGGCTCTGTCTTTGTATTTCTACCTTGATTAAGCACAATGCTCAGGCACTTCCTCCAGCTCTCTGTTTCAAAGTCTCTTTAATTTGGGAGGAAAGGACATAAAGGCATTTGAGGTGCTTTAAAATGTTGCCCATTTCCAGTAGTCAAGGGGTTGTCTCTTTCCTTTTTTTTATTTTTTTCGGGGTTTTGGGTTTTTTTTTCATAAAGTGAATGTTTCACACAGGGCTGGGCCCGGTGAGCAAGCATCGAGCTTTCAGATAAAAATTGATTCCAGTAAATTCTCACCTGAGATCCATCACAGTGAAAGGCTTTAAAAGGTCACACATGTAATAAGTTCCTATGGTCTCAGTCCCTCCAATAATAGGCCTTTAGTCTGCCATGGAAGGCTGGTATATAGAAATAATTGAGTAATCTGTGGACCATTCAATTCAATCGTGGGACTCAGTGACAGTGCAAGGCCTGCTGGGCTGCGGAGAGGTTGTTCAGGAGCGTCTTTCTGCTGGCAGGGAAATGGTTTGTCCCCTAAAGCCATGCGCCTCCATCTCTGCAACGGCACAGTGGCTCCTTGACATTTCAGAGGCTCTTCCAGGCCTAAAATGTACAGGTTGGTGTCAGCACTTCAGCTCAGAAAGAGAAAGGATATGACACAACAGAAATGTATGCCTGAAAGCACTGATTAAATTAAAAGCCCTATCTGTGCCTTAAATTAACTAAATTAACATGTACTCAGAGCATACAGCAAAGTGCATGTGATATATAGAGTAACATGGTCGTCTTGTCTGAATGGACAAAATAGTGTCACTTCAGTCAGGGTTGTGTGAACTTTTTTTATGCGGCGTTTAATAAACATCGAAACACAAGTTTTTTTAAAAAATATATATATAACATGGGAAAATATTCTGGCAGTTGTCAAGTGAAAAAGCCGAAGGCCCTAATTAAACATAAGAAGAAATTCTTATCAATTAAGAAAATAAGTAATTGACTATGAAGTAGTGTCAGATCCCGCGGTTCTGTCTGATATCGTCTGGCATTTGAATAATCTTTTCATATTGCAATTCAATATGAGGCTTCTTACACTACGGCCTTTGAGTGAACCACATCACTCATCGCTCCATCTCTTTATCGGTCTCACCACACGGCTGTCTCTCCTCCTCTCCCTATCAACATCTATGTATATGTGCTCTTCAGATTAGGGGGGAAAAAAGGCAGAGCCGATGTTAGAAAGCATTTTGCATGAACATTTTTATTTTACCACTTCAACTGTGATAAACCCCGTACTGTGTAATTATCTGTCAGTTATTTAGATCAAAAGCCTCGCAAAATCAATCAAATATGATGTGTGCCCTGTAATTAAGAACCTTCTGCGGGGGGGTTGTTTGTTGATTACCTGTAGTCATAGTCGGGGCAAAAATGAAACCCCTGTCTTGGAAATTGGCAAACTGCGAAAATATTTCAATGCAAGTCACAGATGTCACAATACAATTTACACATCGTTTTATTTTCTGCAAAAAAAAAAAAATTCCCATCCATCAAAGAGGCGGTCTCCACACATAGGCGCACACACACATGCACACACAACATGACAGATTTAGAAATATGACTTAAACCAGAACAGATGGCCCTTAAAAGTAAAACACAGTAATTCAATCTGGCTAATGGGAAGAAAGCCACAAACTGCTCCATTCTCATTTCTTTGACTGAGAAACTGGGCTGAATTGCTTCTACAGCTTTGACGCTCAACCCTTCTATCATAGTGTGTTTCTGTGTTCCCCATGCATATTATAAGACATTTAAAAGGAAAACAGTGTATATTTACTAGACATGCCTCACCACGTGCACAGACAGGAGCTATTAGTGCCGAGACAGAGGGGGAAATGCATTGTAATTGATTGTTACAAAAGATTGCCTCTCTTCAAGGAGCATCAAGCTCTTCCAGAAACTACATTTGACGCCTTAAAGCGCCGTACAAAGAGGGCTTTCTCACATTCGCTCTGACGCGCAGTTTGCGAAACAATTACCAAGCACTATTGTTTGATCTATGTCCTCACTTTGGTTCTCGGTAAGCGTGAGTACGGCTCACCTGTCAGCTGTGTTGGTTTGTGTGGCAATCACGGCCTCTTTCAAGGGACATCGGGTACGGAGACAGGTAATAGATATACACCGTATGTATGTGAGGGCCGCAGTCACTCTCTATCTGCACAGGAATTAACATGTTGAAAACAGAATGCTCTTCTTTTCAAAGACTTGGACAATGGTGTGGCTTTGACAATGTTTCAAAATTAAACTTTGACAGCAAAGGTTGTCAGTTGTAGAAAAGGATTAAAATAGTACATTAATCAAGAATGCCCTATTTTTCCCCTCAGGAGGGTCTAAGTAATACACAGTCCAAACCTCACAGAGACAAACATTTCTGTCTGGGTTTGATTTAATTTCGCCCAATTTCAGTATGTTTATGAAAAAATCTTCAGTTACAGAGGAACTGCACTCGCACAAACTTTACCTAATTGCCCTTTGAATGTGAATGTGCATTTCAACTTTAGAAAAAGATCAGTCCTACATTCTGTAGAGAAATGATACTATGATTTTATGGGAACCACATCTGTGTCGATTAAGGATGAGAAATGTGTTTGTGTGAGGAGGGGTGGGGGGTGGGAATGTTGAGTTCCCAACTAGCAGAAAATTGGTTTCTGTACAGCAGCAATATGGCACGGACACTTCTAGTCAGTCTTTGGAGGAAATATATTAACCTGCTGGGCCATGCACACAAACTTTCCAACCTTATTGTTGACAGGTTTTATGAGGCTAATGCACTTTGTGATGTATAGCATAATAACCCGGCCTATGACTGTAGGGCCTTACTCTTAATATTGGCTGCCAAGTGATGCAGGCAAAATTATTGTAATGAGACAAAAAAATTTCCATACAACAGCAAAATGAGTTCATTACTCTAAGTTATATTGGTGAAGTAACCAAAAGATATTGATGCTTTTATTAAGTCCGAATTAAATTTCAGGCATAAACAGAATTAGGCAAACAGGCAGAGAGCAAAATGTAATAATAATTATGTTAGTGTTATCGAAAAGGTTATCAGAACGGCCCCCGCCGCTTTGTATTGCGGGCTGTCAAACAGAGGCTCTGCTTTGAGCTCTAGGACAGCTCTAATTTTTCTCCGTCCTGATTGAAATTTGTTCAGTTGCCAGTGGAAACTCATCATAAACCTTCAGACAGCCAGAAGAATGTAGCGGCACATTGTACTCTAACCTTTTCAATTGATCAGTTGTGTTGTTTTAGGGGATTAACAGGAAAGGTCTGTCCTTTCCATCCATTTATCTGCTCGATGCACAAAGAATCATGGAGAGGGCATCACATCTCCTCTTTCTCACAGTGGCCTCTTGCTCCTTGTGGGGGATCCTGAGGCACTGCTAGGCCAGTTGGGAAATGTAGTCCCTCCAGCACATCCGGGGTCTGCGCTTGTCAAATTAATTATTTCCTGGTCAGATCCGTGAGGGGAGGGTGGCGAGGGAGGGGGGGATTTCTATTGTATGGCTGAGTTTATTTTCAGCAGGTTAATAATGCACATCAATGTCACATTGTGTTGTGCAGTTGTTGTTACCAGTGTGTGCTGCTCATATTTAAGAGCGCAGTCTTTTTGTGTAGAACATATCCTATTGACTGAAGGAAGTATCCGTGGTCCTTCCAAGGTTACCGTCTGCATCTGTATCTGGCTGTACTCTCCAGCTGTCCACTGAGGACTGCTCCAGTGCATCTTCTGCATCAACTGATTATGCTATCTATCAACCCCAGCTGTCACCGCCTGTTTAAACCTTTGTCGAGTCCTTCCATGCGACACAGCCTGCAGTAACCCAAGTAATTGCACTTTTGTAATGATACACTGCAACATAACTTGTCCTAAAATCCTAGTCATTTCTTGACTAGTTTTGCAAAGACAGAGACACGATGGGGTAGTCTTGATGACAAAAGTCCCGGTATCAAAAAAAAGCAAAGTTGTTTTGTTTTTGTTGTAGTTAAAAAACCCAAGCTAAAAAAGAAGGGGGGAAAAACAGACGCCAACTGCTTTTTTGCTTGTTGCCAAGGCACAAACAGGATGCTGGCAGCTACAAAGATTCAATTATAAAAAGTACAGAAAATAATTAGAAAAAATAATAGCACTTGAAAAAAATTACCCCTCCAGAAATTGCGCATAACAATAAATCCGTTAATTAGCTCATTAATATTCAATTGGGGTCAGTGGACTTAATGGAACCTTTTTCATGGGCCAAGGAAATGTTTAACACTCAGTTTTTCCTCTGCCTGTTCTCATTATCAACTATGCACAGGCAGGCCTTATCAGTCCTCCAGATGGTGAGGAACAATGCAGCACCATTATCGTCTTACAGCAGCGTGTGTGCCTTGTAACCGGTGTGTGCCTGGGACAGTGAAGTATAGATACTGAGGCATTTAGTGTAATTGATATGTGGTATATATCGTATTGTTTAGGCCTGTTTGTTTGCTCTGCTGGTATTCAAGGCGAAAGGAGAGGCGAAGATTGATTTTCTCCGCAGCCATTCCCGCTCTCACCACAGGTCACAGATAACTTGTCAACGTAGGTTTTTGGGCTGGTATAAAATGCATCAAGGCTAAACTCTCTCGGGCACAGAGGAGGATAGGGAGTTTCATCTCTGCAAACACAAGCCCCCTCTTTGCCGTTACCTTGTGCCTTGAGACAGATGTTTTATTCAACAAGTACACGGGATGGAAAGATGTCCAAGCACAGAATTTTTTTTTTTTAATATCTCCACTATGTTGGGTTCCTATTCTAGGTCTTTTTTTTTAAAAACAATTCTTTGCAATCACCAAGTCACATAATTTGTTATATTGTTAAGCAGATTTTTTTCATGCAAAATGGTAGAAAGAGAAGCTTTAAATGCTCATATGTGTGTTTAAATTGCGTACATTGGCCCATAGACTTTAGTATTTTAACAAAACACAATGGATGTGACATGAAATATGGACACTACTGCTCTCATTCATTTACTGTACGTGTAATTAAAAGTATATGCCTTGGACCTTCTGTGATGAAAGCATGAAATCAACACCCACCATACGTTTAAATATAGTGCATAATCCCGACACTAAAGATAATTTCCTGTATCTGAATCATAAGATAAGCAAACAGAACTTGAAATGAAACAGATCTACGTGTAAACAGGGTTTAGAGGTAGACATAGTTCATAGAGGACCCGTGAACTCGCCAAAACACCCTGCCTCACTCCCTCACTCGTTATGAGCTTCTCAAAGATTCAGATTACTTCGAGCTATTTTCACCAACATACGGCATCAGCCTATCATCAGAAAGCAGACCAAGACAGAATCACTCATGCATACACAATTGGCCAGGAAATTACTGTGTCAAAGTCAATGGTAAAGCCAAGTTTAATTAATGTAGGTATGATGAAAGCTAAATTGTCACTATGGGGCATTTTAAACCGGAGACATTTACATAACCTTTGTGTGGATCTCTCACAGACATCCAAAACACCAAGAAATATGCCAGCCAGGATTTTTACAGCTCTGTGATTTTCTGAGCAGAGAGGAAAATACAATCTGGTGAGAAATCTCCATTCACTGACAGTCAAAGGGGGAAATTGATGCCACTTGTTACAAATATTCAGTATATTTATTTTTTATCAGCGTTTTCCATAACACTGTGGATTAATGTTCCGCAATTCGGAAGATGAACCGTGACATCGTCATTTTCCATTAACATGCACCATCTCTTGTATCCATCATTATATCTACAACAGCTAAATGTCAACCTTTTGAAAGCCAATATTTTCAGTGTCATCCAAGGTCTGTCACTGTAAAAAAATAAATAAAAAGAACAAAAAAAGAACAAAAGCCATATGACAAAAGCACGGGCACAGAGTTTGTTTTTGTTTCTAAAGCCAAGGTAGTTGATTTTTATGTTGATAAAAGTTGCGTTTGTACTTAACTGGCTTTACTGACACCATTGTCACAGCAAAGGGAGGTTATTAAAAATTATGTCACTTGAAAGGGAAGTGTTTTTTTTTTTTTTTTTGCTTTGTTTGTTTCATTTCTGTACGGAAGAAAGAAACAGGATTGGACTGAGTGACTTAAAGAAGATTTTCCCTCATTCTCGGAGACCAAGTTAAACCACAGACGGCACAAAATATAATTGAATTTGCCTGACTGACACAATGCAGGTGTAAATATTTGACAATGACAGCGTTTCCCAAACAAATAACTCACGATGGCTTTCAGCGCGGTTGTTACTGGAACACAATATTGAGGTCTGAATGTGCTGAATGTGCGACCACCGTCCCGCAAATAGAGGTGATCCTAAATCATGTGCTTAAAGGTTGCAGCTTGAGAGCCCAGGTGTCATGGATAATTCCCACTCAGATATCTATAGCCCTTACTATCTCACCCATTCTTTCTCCGAGCTTTACTTCACCTCTGTCAAACAGGCAAGCTGCCATCCTATTGATCCCAATCCCCCCC
>JAPTHA010000018.1:23636408-23647670 GCA_029814585.1 Gymnapogon annona | reverse complement strand
ATATATGTCTCATCCCTAACACATTAGTGCAAAGATTAGAACAGTGTATTTCTTAAGCAGTGCTGTTCTCTCAGCTCACACGTGCAGCAGAAAATCCCTGTTTTGAAATGCATATGAGTGTATTTGTAGGATGAGCTCACATTCAAGCTCATCATAATGAGAAATATGACTTTTCTGTAGATGTTTTTCTTCATGATAGTCCATAAAGGCAACACAAATTCAAATTGCATCCCCTGGTAACAATGTCTGCCCTTCTGATACCAGAAAATTAAAGTGTGCACACTGGCAACCACACAGCCAAGGTCTGGCCTATATATAAAACACACTTCTACTCCATTAATCCCCCATATTCACTTATTCTCAACAGTCTTTCATCGATGCATATATATATATATATATATATATATATATATATATACACACACACACATACACGCGTCAGATTTGTAACAGTGTGTGTCCTTCATGACACTCAGCACCAGGTGCATCGCCCACCAAGTAAAAAAAAAAAATTAAACCCTCTCAAAATACATACTGTATTGGAGTGCATTGATTTAATATACTGCCGTAAGCCGTTGCACCTACACTCGAAATGCAATTTGGAAATAAATTGACTGATTTAGATAGAGGTGGGAGGAGGAGTGGGGGAAAGAAAAAAAAAACCCTGATGTAAACCTCGTCCACTACTACTGAGTAAGGTGACATTGCACAACAAATCACTTACATGAATAGAGAAACAAAACGATTTCTATTCCTAAAAAGTAATTTTGTTTGTGGTAGGTGCGTTGATTGCCACGTATGTGAATCTATTCCTCTCTCCATTTGAGGAGCATGGACATTATATAAAAGTCAATGTTATATTTTGCTGTTAGCATAATAATCAGAGAGGCCAGACTTTCATCCAAAGAATAACAGAACCTCATTTATTCCAAGTACATAATAGAAGGCCAGCTGCAACAGCCTATCTCCCTGTGCTTTGTATACTGCTGTGCGGGGCTAGAAATAGTTGACTTTTGCTGTAGCAGAGTCCATTGTGCTTTAATTGAGCCCAATGAAGAATAATTAAGTAATTAAAGGCGTGATAAGAGAGTGGCACAGTAAACAGATAAAAGACAAGTGCTGGTATTAACAATATGGTCCACTGCAGAGTGAATTAGACATACCTCCAGTGTGGCGTCACTGAAGGAGCACAAAGCATCAAACGCATTAAACCCAAATAGGCTAGCAGTCTGTATGTCATATCTTAAAAGAGCCCGTGGATGTGAATATGCACATGGTCAGATTCAAAATGTAATACTTCCCAGCTGGATTTTGGGAATGGGAGGGCACTGTGATATTTTCACCACTCTGACATTACCGGGTTTTATTTTATTTTTTCTTTTTTTGAGTAATTGCACAGCTTGATGTGTACTCAGGGGTTTCCATGAGAACGATGAAAGTCTTATTTCAACAATGCTGCAATTATGGGGAAATATGGAAATACATTTTGAGCCAGTTCACAGTTGAGTTGACTGGAATAATAGGAACAGAAAACAGAAACAGGGAGCGAGGGTGAAAAATGGCAATCTGAAACTCAACTGTCTTTAAAATACCCTGCCGTAATGAAAACGAATCCTTACAACTAAAATTCCTGGCTTGCCATGTGTCAAATACTGGAGACTGTCCGTGTTACAGAGCTTGGAAAGTTATTGTTAAGTTATTCACAGTGCCAAAAATTTCCCAAACAGTGGTATGTGCTTTATTCAACAGCATACAGCAGCCATAATCTCTGTTGGCATCATATACTGGTTGGCAGTGATAATCTATAATCCATTCATCCAGAAGGGTACACAAATGCATATTTGTTTCCTAGGATTAAAAGCTTATGGAGGGTGTATGGCATGGCCAATATTGCTCATCCATGCCAGCATTGACAGAATTTCCAGCTGTATTGTGGATACAGAAGTTTTGTAAAATCACAAGGCAGTATCCTAAGTGTTTCAGAACAAAGTCAACACTTAAGACAAACCCTCCACTGACATATGCTGCCACGATAACAAGAAAATTTTGTTTTGAGCTGTTTTTTGTTGTTTTTTTTTAATATGAAGAAGAATCGTGTTGGTCACTTTCTGTCATGAATGTCACTGAATATTAGTACAAGACTGAGAAGGTTGAACAGGCGAACAAAGCTGTACTTGACTGGTGTATCATCGCTCATATTCCAACTGCTGCGTCAGTGTTTTCCACCAATTACTGTTTCGATTTAATTTTGAAAAGTTCAAGCCTGTACTTTTGAGTCGTAGATGATGTGCTTGTGCCTGCTTTATCCCGCAGTACTTTACCTCAGAAAAAAATATGAATGATGTAAAGTAATTTAATGATCCAGTCTGAATTGGGTTTTTTCAACTAAGCCGCTGCCCATTATTTGGAATAATTTTGTTTTCAATTAAAAAAATGTATAGAAAATTAATCATCAACAATTTTGTTGTTATCTCTATTCATACAGGTCAGTATCACCTTTGACCTGATGCAACGATTTCATATGGAATACTAGTTACACTACATCTATCGAGAAAAAATCACTTTATCACCATCATTTCACTAGAAGTAGTTTTATGGTCAAGGGTTTAAACATATAAAAGATAACCTACAGGTCAAAACATTTGAAGTTTGTAAGTAAAGGAAGTAAAGTAACATCCGGTCTTGCTTGAAACAGCCAATGTGTCTCTTGCTGCAAGTGATACACATCATAGGCGACAAAACAGCTGTTAAACTGGCATGTTTCATGTCACCCTTCAAGAGTTAGGTGTAAAAGTATTCAAAAAATTAAAGCCTCTACAAGTCTAGTGTGAGAAAGTTGTGAGCACCGTGACTTTCAGATGTGACATCTTTCAATTTAGGCATTTCTTCAAAGTCCCAAATTCTAACCACTAAGTTTTATTGAATTGCATAATTATCTTTTTAACTGAAGGATGTCATATGTAAATGGTATAATGAGATGATGGGAAAACAAAAGGGATCAGAAAAGTATTGGTCTCTTGCAATTAAAATCAACCAGTCATTATTTTCTTCTGAAGTATAGTTACATGGGTCATAACTAAAAGGGGTGGAACTTCATTCCATTGCAAAATAATGTCTTTGCCTTAAGGCGTCAATACACAAACAACATTTGCATAAACTTGTGTGGTGATATAGTTGAAGTGAAGTTGTCTGCTGATCATTTCTTACAGTTAGCTGACTTATTTCTATGGTAATCACTGTCTCGTTTGATTACATCTATGATGACTGCCTATACAGTAATTCCTTCAGAAAGAATTTCCCATCAAAGTAAATAAAACTGAAGTGAGGTGGTGGTGGGGGGTGATAAGTTATGATTACGTTAAGGTGCATGTTGTAAGATTTCCAAATGCTTGTTTGGTTATGTGAAGGTTGTCTTCTTTGAAAAAAAGAACGCAAAATTCTTTCACCAGGCACTTGACTTTTTTCCCATTTTTTATCGCAGCGTTAACTTAGAAATGAACTTAACCATCATCACAAAACAAGCTTAATGAAAGCCTGAGAGCATGCCCACATTACACATTCAACCTTGAAAGATTACTACATAACTTCAGTAATAATGATCAAAGTAAAGATGTATAACATGGGTGAAATCATAAAGCAGCAGTGAATCAACAGGCTAGCACTAGGCCAAAGGTTAATTACAAACACAAAACCATCTGACGAGCATATATGCAACTGCAGAGAAACACACACATTCAAATAGGCACGGCTTTATAAAAAAAATAAAATAAACAAAACATGTATAATGTCAGCGTGACACCTTGACAACAGACAATTAAAACCACTGCTCAAAGCAACATTAAATACACCCATAACCTCAAACTAACCTGAACTCATGCCTGAAATCAACGTCTCATTCCAATACGACCAGAATACACCACAGAATAATGTCTTTAACGCAGGATAGAGATGGTGCACTATCTTTGCTGGGTAGAATAATGTTTGGTCACAATACAGACACATGTTTAAAATCCATCCAGAATCTATAGGTGTCAAGAACATTGATAAATGTGCAGATGTCAGAAAGGCAGATATATGTTGGCTTTAAATGTGCTAAATATGCATCATCAACTCAAAGGTAACACATTTAAGAATGAAATATTCTTAAAAAAAATCAGTGAAAGCATTCATTGATACTGACAGTTGGTCACTGACTCATGTCTAATTCACTGGCTGAATAGTTGTCGCAGTTCTAATAATCATTTACTTGTAATACGCCAGCATTAATGACTACTGTTTTTTTAATGTATTTTCTAATATGCATTTTTGTAATAAATTACTGTTTCAAACTGATGTGTATATTTAAATTGTATTTACCTGCATAAAATATTGAGTTATTCACTTGAATGTCAGTTGGTGGTGAAGGCCCTGGGTTTTTGAATTACATAATGGGTGTGATTGTATGTCACCTGCAGAGCAAAGGACACAGATGATACAGACCTGAGCCTTTGCAAACAGATGGTCTAAAAGGGACATAGGTGTCTTTTTTCTTTTTGTCTCGTTTTTGTACCCGTTTGGTGTATTTAGGCGTTTTTTTTTGGTCTGTTGTCTCTGATCCTGTCACTGTTGGCTGTGAATGTCGCCTTATGTGAATGTAAAGTTCTAATGAAAAATAAAAAATAAAATAATTGAAAGTGAATAAGTCATAACTCATAAGTGGAGACCAAAGGAGTACCTAAATATGACTCCTGGGGAACTCCCCAGACAAACTTTAACATAAAGCATACTTTTGTAGACTTCATACAAAACCAAAAGTTCCCAACCTTTTCAAGTCAGGCATCCAGATGCCCACTCAAATCCGCATAATATTGTAACAATACCACACATATTAGTGCAGGTTTACTGACTTTTGGTTTGGATTAAAGCGCATTACTCTTTAATTAACCCAAACACACTGTGTAATATGGCTTTCTTTGAGGTGGACTACTCAGCCCAGGTTTTTGTGTTTTTTCTCACTGATTGCAGAAGATAAACTTCAGTACTAGAGTGAGCTTGATTTTCAGATGACTAGATACCAAACCATGTGTTACAGCATAAACTACACTCGTAATTTAGAAATTGAAGAAATAGAAATAGTGTTACAGAGATTATACAGTATCATTTCCCTACATTATGTTAAATTTAATGAAGGTGACTTCGGTAAACATTAATATGACATGTGACTTTTGTACGGCAACAACCTCCTTGGTAATGTTTCATTAACATGTATCATCAATTATTTATCCGACTCCTGGACTAACTGGGTATTTCTGGGGGTTTAACACATTGATCAGTGCTGTAAAAACCTTGATAAGTATTCTGTGAAAGATACATGTGGGAGTTATCATGTCTGTCATGGTCTTTGCTAATAAGTCCCCTTGGTCCCACCTACTTGACCTTTGTGTATGTTGGTTTCAGCTCGGATCTAGTGCTTAAATGGACTGCAATACTCTGTAAAACAGGGTAGCTTTGGTGAAATTGAAGAGATAAAAGCACTCTGTTTCAAAAGTTGTCATTTTATTAACAATCAGTATCACGAAAAAGGCAGAGAAGTCCTTCACAGATATTATATGTGTATTATATATATTATATAACTAAGTGTAATGAGCCAACATTTACATATATGGTATTTTCCTTTGCTTAAGATTTCATCCACCTCTAGATCTTTTAAACTGCTTTTAAATCTTAAATTGTTTATTTTGAGATTTCAAACTATGTGCTAAATAAGTTGACTGTTTTGTTATTAAAACACTTTTCACATTTTACACAGTAATATCCAAAAAATAAAAATGATAACTAAACCAAAAAATACCATACCACACTATTACTTCACCTATAATAATATTCATTTTTTAAAAAGTAATAAAACAGCCCACTTGCTGTGAGCCCTGTGTGAAATATTTACTGACAATTACTTCTGTGGTAAAATGTTGCATCTTAAGCGACTGTGTAGACTAGAAGCGAGCCAATTACAGAATGAAAAATGTGGCATAGTCTACGTGCCTTAGAGAAGAAAAAAAAAACAAACAAAATAATCATTCTCAGTCAATTATGGTTGAAAAATGTAGACAGATGTATGAAACACCATAAATGAAACATGACTAGATTGCTGCTGAAACTGAGAATCTGTAGCTGAGCTTGTACTGCCATCTGCTGGTACTCTGCATGAAGTAGACCCCAGAGCACAGCGGAGAGGTCGGGGTCATGTGGTGCCTTCAGGTGCTCCATGTAAATGCTTTGTTATTCAAATCCATTTAGAAATTTCACGCGATTTTTAATAATAGAAAAAATAAATTGCATAAATATCACTGTTAGTGGATAGTTGTCATTTATAGAGTAGACTGTTCCATAACACACAATTAAAAGTAAAAATATGATACACACACACACACACACACACACACACACGCACACACACATCAGTTGTCGATGCACTTTAGATACTGTATAATGATCTGCATGCCATGCATTTATATTTTAGATTTCTTGGAGATGTAGATATATTATATGATACAAGTTAAAAAGATACTGCAATTCCTATAAGAGCTCATAGTAGAAATATGGGTTAGATTAATAGAAGCGGAATAATGGAGTCTGTCAAATCCTTAAAAACATATTAAGGACGTATTATTAAGAAATGCTCTCCAAAGCTACTCTCACCTTGAACCCGAATTGCAGCCACTGACTCAACAAGCAGCAAAACACTGATAGCCTTGCATATTCAATTTTATTACACAATTCAAATCCAACAGAAGGATGCACACACCTTTTCCTTGTTGATTCCATATGAGGATGTGACTTATTTTCCACCTGTATTTACCACTTTACATTGCAGTGACCCAACAGCAAAACACATGATCAGGTCGTGCAGCTAACATAACAGAAATTGACTTGAACTGTCTGTTTTTGTATTTAGATTTTTGTTATTGAGTGTGTAAATGTATGCTGCAGTAGTTGGGAATTTCCCTGAGTGGGAGTAATAAAGGAAGCTAATCTAATCCTAAAAATCTAATGATGGCCCATTCTGAGAAAAAAGGAGAATAAGAACAATATTTAAACAATTTCCCTGTGGATCCATAAAGTCTCTTGATTCTGATTTTTAGCTGTGCTTCTAAGGTTACACTGATGCTGAGATGTCAACATGAGCGATGCTACATTTTCCAAAGATATTCGCTGTCAAAACGGCACATTATAACGGTTTTCTTTTCACCTGTACACACGATATGAAAATACATTACACATATTCTCTCAATATATTGCAATATATCAGTTTGCGCTCATTGCATAATAATTATGTCACAGAGTTGTTTTCATCTCTGGGGATTTGTGCTCCATATTTCAAACAGTATTTGAAGGCAGCAGGTCTAATCTGGTCTAATCTCAGCAGAAACGTCAGCGGAGGGGAGACAACATCTGTGTGGATACTCGCTTTACTGTTCATGTCAAATAACTGCGTGGAAGCTGTTCATTTGAGACAAAATGTCTATAACAACTTGCCAGAAGGTCACTCTTATATCATGCTCAGTTCTCTGTGTTTCTCTCTTCCTGCCCAGAATGTTGTTACCCAGAGGAAAAGAGGACACGGGCCAACCTGAGGGTAAGGCAGCTTATCAGATCATCATCCATCTCCACCCTGTTCCATCACCATTTTTTTTATATTGCTGGTACTGTTGTTGTTATTGCGGCTGATGGCTGTTTGAGTACGTGTGATGTCCCAGGCCTCACAAAAACAAAGAATAAATGCAGATGCAAAATTAACACTTCCATGTCATTGTGAATACAGGCATACAAATGCATTTCACATTTCCACATTTGTATTTCTGATGTTATATAATTATGCCATTAAACTGGAGGGCCCCGTGCATTCTGATGTACAGAAAATTGAAAAATTCAGCTAAATAAATCAAGATTTTGCTAGTGCTGTGATTTTTTACATGAAGATGTTATAAAAACTTTGCATTCAATGTCTGTTCTATATTAATAATATTTTTTTAAAAATCCCAACATAAACCAAAATAAATAATCTGCAATCATAAGAAACAGCAAACATTCAAACAGCTCTGCAAAACCTTGTGTCCAAACATTTGTGAGGATATTCTCTATAATAAAAAACAAACACCTGAATCCCAGTGACAGTGACCAGTCACTGGAGTCACTGAGCATGCACGTCACAGCAGGCTGGTGAGTTGACCAGTGCGGACCGGGACCAGATGCAGATGTATGCGTCCCAACTGTGCTGGTCCGTGCAGGTCTGGTGGATGTCACATATAACCTTTTACTGATTGTTGTCATTTCCTTTTGATTCTCTGTTGGCGTTTCGCGGAAAACGTAAATATTCTTATGTGGCTATGTCGGCAGTAAATGGTCCGACAGTCACAAAAAATCACAAAACATTTTTACAGATTTTAGAACTCAGTGACACATAAGGCACCAGGTTAAAAGGCACATCATTGATTACTGAAAATGACAGATTTTAAAGCAAGTTGGCTGGATAGGTCAGTTGGTAAGGCACCGGGTTGGTGCACAAGGGACCCAGGTTGGATTCCTGGGGTGAGTGTCCAGTGGGTTTTATCAAGAGAGGCATCTGACTTATTAGGTTTTACTATATATAAATAATAGTTTTATAATAATAAAAGAAAATAGTTTTTTGTGTTTACTTGATTCCTACTCAAGACACTTTGATAAGAATGAAGGCTATAGACTATCATTTTTAAACATTTTTGGTTGGTCGTGTGCCTCATGATTTTTTTCAATAAAAAAATGTACCGTGGCTCAAAAAAGGTTGAAAAACACTGCTTTAGATAGAACCACATAATAGTGATTCTGTCCAAGTTTGTTACAAATATTAGAATCCAATAGTTGATTTGTTTTGATTCCAGATGTGAGATGAACCGTCCAAATGATCTACTTCTGAGTTTCCACTCCTACTGCCCTTTGACCTTAGCAGACTGCATGGAGGTGCCTGGACACAACACTAGGTTTTTGTAATGATATGTAGGGTTCAAACTGTTCTACTCCATTTCACTTTGTATCTACCCCATGATAGGAGTTATCTTGAAGGAGGAGCTTGTTAGGAATGTCCTGGAGGTTAAAAGAGTGTCAGATAGAGTGATGAGTCTGAAGCTTGGAATTGAAGGGGTGATGTGTGTATGCTCCACAGGTAGGATGTGAGTTAGAGGAGAAGGTGAAGTTCTGATTGGACCTCGATAAAGTAATACAGAACATGAAGTGAGAGAGTAGTGATTGGTGCAGACTTAAATTGACATGTTGGTGCAGGCAACAGAGGTGGTGAGGAGGTGATGGGCAGGTTTGGTATCCAGGAGAGGAATGCAGAAGGACAGACAATGGTTGACATTGCAAAAAGGATGGGAATGGTGGAAGTGAATACTTTTTTCCAGAAGAAACAGGAACATAGGGTGACCTATAAGTATGGAGGGAGGAGCACATAGGTAGACTACATCATGTGTAGATGGTGTAATCTGAAGGAGGTCAGTGACTGCAAAGTCGTGGTAGGTGAGTGTAGCCAGACAACATAGGATGGTGGTGTGTGGGATGACTCTGGTGGTGAGGAAGTTGACAGGGCAAAGGCAGAACAGAAGACAAAATGGTGGAAGCTAAAGAAGGAATAGTGTTGCAGGACTTTTAGGAAGGAGTTTAGACAGGCACGGGGTGGTCAGGCGGTGCTTGCAGATGACTGGACAACTACAGCTAATGTGATCAGGGAGACAGGTAGGAGAGCACTCGGGGTGTCATCTGGAAGGAAAGTAGATAAGGAGACTTGGTGGTAGAATGAGGAAGTGCAGGAGTATATACAGAGAAAGAGGTTAGCTAAGAAGAAGTGGGATACTGAGACGACTGCAGAGAGTAGACAGGAGTACAGGGGGATGCAGCGTAAAGTCAAAGTAGAGATGGCAAAGCCCAAACAAGGGGCTTATGATGATTTGTATGCCAGGTTGGACAGAAAGGAGGGAGAGAATGATTTATACTGGTTGCCAAGGCAGAGAGACAGAGATGGGAAGGACGTGCGGCAGGTTAGGGTCATTAGGGACGGAACCGTACTGACGGGTGTCAGTTTTGTGATGGGAAGATGAAAAGAGTACTTTGAAGAGTTGATGAATGAGGAAAATGAGAGGGAACAAAGAGTAGAAGAGGTGAGTGTTGGGGACCAGGAAGTAATAAAGATTAGTAGAGATGAAGTGAGGAGGCACTGAAGAGGATGAAGAATGGGAAGACACTTGGTACTGATGATATACCTATGGAGGTATGGAAGTGTCTAGGAGAGGTAGCAGTAGAGTTCTTGACTGGGTTATTCAACAGGATCTTAGATAGTGATAAACTGTATGAGGAATGGAGGAGAAGTGTGCTGATGCCCATTTTTAAGAACAAGGGATATGTGCAGAGTTGTAGTAACTACAGAGGAATAAAGCTGATGTGACATACAATGAAATTATGGGAAAGAGTAGTTGAAGCTAGACTAAGGACAGAAGTTAACATTTGTGAACAGCAATACAGTTTCATGCCAAGAAAGAGTACTACAGACGCAGGATTAGCATTGAGGATGTTGATAGAAAAGTACAGAGGGAGCTTCATTGTGTCTTTGTAGATCTGGAGAAAGCTTATGACAGGGTGTCCAGAGAGGAACTGTGGTATTGTATGAGGAAGTTTGGAGTGACAGAGAAGTATGTTAAGAGTGGTGGAGGACATGTATGAGGACTGTAAGACAGTGGTCAGGTGTGCTGTAGGTGTGACAAAGGAGTTCAAGGTGGAGGTGGGACTGCACCACGGATCAGCTCTGAGCCCCTTCTTGTTTGCTATGGTGATGGACAGGTTGACAGACGAGGTGAGACAGGAATCTCCGTGGACGCTGATGTTTGCAGATAACACTGTGATCTGTAGCAAGAGCACGGAACAGGTAGAAGAGAAGCTTGAGAGGTGGAGGCTTGACCTGGAAAGGAGGGGAATGAAGGTTAGCCATAACAAGACAGAGAACATGTGTGTGAACGAGAGGGACCCCAGTGAAAGAGTGAAGTTACAGGGAGAAGAGATAAAGAAGGTGGAGGATTTTAAGTACTTAGAGTTGACAGTCCAGAGCAATGGAGAATGTGGAAAAGAGGTGAAGAAGCGTGTGCAGGCAGGATGGAACGGGTGGAGAAAAGTGGCAGGTGAAATGTGTGATAGAAGAGTTTCAGCTAAAATGAAAGGAAAGGTGTATAAAACTGTGGTGAGAGCAGCCATGTTGTACGG
>JAPTHA010000018.1:23625822-23636308 GCA_029814585.1 Gymnapogon annona | reverse complement strand
AGTGAAAGAGGATATGAAGGGAGTTGGTGTGAGAGTAGAGGATACAGAGGACAGGGTTAGATGGAGGACAGTGATTCACTGTAGCGACCCCTGAAGGGAAAAGCCGAAAGGAAAAGAAAATATCTTATACTTTTATCTTCTTGAACTTTTGTTATTTAGTGTGTAATCAAACATTAATGTATTCCTTATCTCACCCTGTCTTAAGCCTTTTTATGCAATTTTGTTGACGTTTTTTTATTTCTTGTCCTTTTTATGAAAATGTTATTTCATTCCTCATACATTTTAAACTTATATGAAGCACTTATATACAAATCTTGCATATAAAGGCGCTATACAAATAAAGTTTTATTATTATTATTATTATCATCTGATACAATGTCAGATACTTGGTGTTTATTCATTACAATGAACTCACTACAAGGGCAGGTTTTGACATATACCCAGATTTAAGAAGCAACAGACGAAACCAGCCAAAACAAACCAACCTACTACCACTAGGTACAGTTTAATATTCTGCATATTGTGCAGTTCCTTTCACAGACACAGAGAGTCACCATTTTAAGAGTGATGGTAATGCACCTGCATGCACCGTTGATTGAAAAAACACCACAGCAGTACATCCATATTAGTGTGTCTAGACGTGCTGATTTTATCCTAAATCTGCAACATACTGTACATTGTGCTTATGTGCCTTGATTTGTTCTGTAAGATTAGTAGTCAAGAGGTCAACACTTGCATGTCAGAATATGCGTGGAAGATATTTGCTACAGTCGATTCCTTCCAGGTAAATGTGTCACCTTGCATGGTTCCCGTTAACTATGTGAAAATAAACAAGACATAGAAACAGAGTGTGGCATCCGTTGTCACTCTTCTCTTGGCTAAAAATAACTTATTCCCTTCCCGCTGATGACGAGTCTGCGTAGACTCACCTGCTAGGCCAAACCAAATGCGTGATCTTTTGATCACATTTTTCAAAAGAAAATGATACTAATATGGTATTTAAACAAAATTAAAGCAAATTATACTATTTTTCAAAGAAAATAAAGTTATAATTTGATATATGGATCCAAGATAGCAGCATACCAGGACGCTGCAGCTCAAGGCTGCCCAAAACAGTGTGCTTTTTGTGTGTTTTTTGCGTATTTTTCCACCTAATTTCATAACATCCTGGAGTGCAATGACAATAAAGTTTATTCTATTCTAAACAAATGTTGACATATTAATACAAAAACCAAGAAACTGTTTCAACCTTATATTTGTCAACATTAACATTTCGCCTGAGAAACAGCAGAACCATTGTATCTAATACAGGTCACATGATTTCCTCTGCAATCATGCAATATGTATTAAATTGAATACAATCTCAGGTAGAAAGGTACTCTACTCTTACTCTAAAGCTCTTTCCCTTTGGTGACAAGAAGGGATGTGGATAAACTCCCATTTTATCCCACATTGGTGTTACAGTCCTCCTTATTAGAACCACAGCCACTTAAACCTGAAAGTTTGTGCCGGACTGACTTCAACATTTCATTTAAAAATATGATCTTCCATTTTGTATTCAAACTGCAATATTCATTCATTCATTCATTGTCCAATTATTATAAAACACATTAATTTACAATGATAAATACATCACCTATCATGCAAAGTAATGTCTTTATGATATTGTAACTGGTATTTTTGGAGATGAGGATTAACCCTGGTCTTGTCCTTTCCTGCAGTCGGACCCGGGTTCTACCCTCCTGTCATGCATCAGCTGTCTTTCCCTGAGGATGCGGATCAGTGGGGTGTGGATCCTTCTTACACCATGACACACAATGCGGAGACTGTGGCCAAAGTGAAAGGAATAGGACGAAAAAAATACAACCTGATGGCTCAAGTGATCCCAATATATGGCTTTGGCATCCTGCTTTACATCTTCTATATAATCTATAAGGTAATGGTTCTGTATGTTTATGCTTTTAGCTCTGTATCTTTATCTATAGAATATTGCATCACATGAGTGTGCTATTACTTTTTATGTTCACAGCTAACATGTAAGCAGAAGATAAAATCAGGAAACTTAATGACAATCAACAAGACTCCAGTGGGCCAAAGGACGAGTGAGTAATAGAACAAATTTGTCGTCAAAGACCACATTGTTAAGCTGATTTCATACTCTGTAACTGCATTTACTCTCAAAATAGTATTGATTTTTAATTTACAGTTGACACAAAGATTTAAGACATTGTGGTGACAAACACTAAGTAAATATTGATGTCTATAATCTATAAACACTGGGACATGTCAGTGGCTACTGCTGTAAGTTGTCCTGTTCGTGCTGCTTTGAGATAAAAATGTCAATAATTCCTCAAAATGTAATGGGAGGTTTGTCTGCCTAAGTGAGATGTGAGGAAAGTAGTTGGTAGTAGATGTGGTAGAAAGTTATTATTTACAGTAAGAGCGTAAAAAATATTTTAGAAATTCAGAGGAAGCATTCCAAACAATAACTACTTAAAATGCAATGTAGATATTACTATAAGCTAACAGTCCAAGACCAGCGCCATGTTACGAATAATACCATTAAACAACAACTCAACCTGGCAAACTTTGAACATGAAGCATCCATCAGCAAAAACCCACTGAACGAACAAAATGAGTGAAGGCTGCAGTGTAAAGCTAACGTTACAAAAGTTATCTGACCTTGGCTGTTTTCTGTCCAGGTCTTAAATGAAGGAAACATCTTCAACCGGCTGATCCATTTATTTTGTGTCGCGTTTAAATCATTCCCACCGGAAACAAGTGTCCAGGGCTTTCAAAGTAATCACTCACTTCACACTGTATAATCTATCAAAAACCACGGAACACATTACAATACCAGGTTCTTGCCAATATGTCAGTTTAATCTAAGTTTAAAATAGTTTTACATGTCAATTTCGAATGTTTTATTTAATATTTTGTAAATAACAATCAATTAATTAATTAACTCAGACTGATTTGAGTGGGGGGTTGGCGGTTTGATTCCCACTCTATCCTGATCATGTGCCATTGTGTCCTTGGGCAAAACACTTCACCCACCTTACCCTACCCTGTGTGAATGAAGACCCTGCCATGAACTGGTCCCCCCTGCCTTCGTCCTTGAGTAGGATAAAGTGGGCTTTGAAGATGAATGAATGATTTGAGCGATGAACTGAATGCACTTTTAATGCACGTAGGGGACTGCAATTCTTTGCATCTGAGTTTCTTTTGTCAGATTGTAGACTGTTATTGACCCCTGGAGCCAAGTAACCTGTTTTGTTTCGGTGTACTGAAAAGAGAATAAAATTGATCTGAATCTGAATTAGTGGTGACATACTTTTTTTCAATTGTTCTCAACATTTTATAACTAATTCAATTACGCATGCCTGAGAAAATTATACAGAACCAAGTTGACACTAGATCATAAATGTGTCAAGTGCATATGCTTGTACATTTCACTGTACTTACAAGAAATCATGTTTCTTTTGATGGACTTTTTTTTTACAAGAGTGATTTCTTTTGTAGCGACTGAGTATGAGCTCGCCAGGCTGCATGAGAGACTTTTACAAACTGAATTGATGATGCAAAGGATCGTCTCTGGAAAAAGCCATGAATCTGGGAGGTAACAGTCTCCTTTTTTCAACCTATAGCATGACAGAACCAGGAAAATCACCCTATACTGGTATAACTCTGAATGGAACAGAACTGAAGGGACCAAAAGGATGAGTGTTAAGATGCCACTGGCGTGTTTTACTCAAGCACGGGAGCAACAATGTTAGCAGGTCTTTGGGGTTTAAATATGACCTGTATAGGAAATACATAACTCCACCAGGGAAGAAGAAGTAAGAAGTTGAATTTGTCATGCAGACATTTGACTACTTACTCATTTTTAACTGAGCACTGGTTTTCTCAGTGTTTGCATATCGATGCTTTCTACAGGGTTTTAATGCGGGATGAGGTGAATCTATGCTTTGTTTTTTAATCTTTTTGACAGAAAGTTGCAGCATTAGATTCTAACTCATATAGTCTACCATCACATTTCAGTGACAGTGAAAAGCCTTGTGTGACATTACTGCCTCTATTGCCTCCTAGTGGCAAAAGGAGAAGTAGAAGTGCAGCTTCGAAGAAGGAGGAAAAACTCCTGAGGCAGCTTCGACAGATCACACAGCTGATGCAGGAGGGGCGCTTGGAGGGAGCGTCCCCAGAGATGGAGGCCGAGGAGGTGCCTTATGGTGCAGACTGGGAAGGTATACATCAAAATGACTAAGCTCGTTTAAACCTTATTAGCTAACATTATTGCAGTGATTTAACATGAAAATGTTATTTATATAATTATAATAATAAACAACTTTATGTGTATAGCACCTTTCATATGAGAATTGTGGCCCAAAGTGCTTCATATTAGTTAAAAAATTAAATCAAATGAACTGCAAATACAGAAAGGATACAGAGCAAGAAAACACCTGCAAACGAAAAACGCTGCCTAAGCAGTCAGTACAAGAGTAGTACTGCAACCTGCGGGAGGCGCTCTCAGTGGGAGTAAGTGTAAGTTATGGCTTAGCACAGAAATGTGACTTTTATGTTATTGTATTTTTCACCCAGTCTGCAGTGCATCAATAAATATTTTCCATCAACAGGTGTTTTCTTGCTTTGTATCGTTTCTACTTTACATTTGCAATTTCATTAATGACTATGCATTTGGTTTTGGTTTCTCGCAGTGCACTTTTTTTCATTTGCACGTTCATCTTTTTGTACCTGATTTAGACTTGTGTTTGTGAATATGTATCGCTTCTGTACTTGCAGCTGTTTTCTCTCACTGTACGGCTGTTTCACAATGTTTGACTCGTTGGCCGCTGTTAAAATTGCCACGATTGTATATCTCAGATTGTGTCTGTATGATGTAGGTTACCCTGAGGAGACCTTCCCAGCCTACGATGAAGAGCCCTACAGCAGCAGCAGCAGCAGCAGACCCTACAAACCCATCACCGTGGCAAAGAGCAGTGACCAGCCCACCGCCGAGGCTCTGGCAGAGAGGATGGAGCAAGAGGAGGAAGAAGTTCTGGCACGGAAACTGGAAGTAGTGCGAGAGGAGGATGAAGAGGAGGAGGAGGATGGCTGTGAAGAGGAGGAAGAAGAGGAGGAGGAGGAGGAAGAAGAAGAAGAAGAAGAAGAAGAAGAAGTGGAGGAGGAAGAGGCCGCGGAGAGACGGCAGTTGCTTCCTCCTTCACCCATGCGTGTGACAGATAAGATACAGGAGATGGTTGGTTTGGAGGTGAGCAGAGAGCTCCTCTATCACAACGCAGGAAAGAAACAAATCACCTTCAGCGAACACAAAAACATATACCGTTATCCCAGAGAGGACACATACGAAGAGGAGATGGAGGAGCAGGGACAGCAGGAGGAAGAGGAGGAAGAGGAGGAGGAAGAGGAAGGAACAGAGGTGGAGGAAGAGGAGGAGGAGGGTGATGAAGATGATCCAGTGATGGAAGCAGAGAGTCTGCAGTTCAGCTGTGATGACTCGACCAACCCAGAAGAAGAATCAGAGGAGACCCTCGACGAAGGCCTGTTCATGATGGTGCCTGTGGAAGGGGACACTCGGGTCCACGGAGACCCCCCCAAACAGGTGGGGGGCAGCGGGCTGAGGATGAGGAACAGACGAGAGACATAAAAGGCTAGACGGTTTTTGCCTAGAATGAAGGTCAGCTGTTGTACTTTGTGAACTTTACTCATCATTTACAATATATGTAAAATATAGTCAAAAAAAGAAAGATGATGATATTAAATAATATTTTGATGTAAAAGTCTTTTTCACACCACAAATAAAAGATCCACATTCCACATGAGTATGTGTAAATAACTATATTTGTGTAACTTACATATGTGTAACATGCATTTGAGATCCAAAAAACACCAAGCATGTGAAAATACATAAGTTCTTCTTACATATCTATAGTTTATAAAAAAAAAATATGAGAAGTGTTACAACATTATTAACAGGTCAAGACTGGCTTAAATATTTCACGGCTGGCTTTGTTTACCCGCAAAAATGCTCCTCTAATCATCCATCATCGTTCCCAGATTAAACGTCAGAGTAGTTTCATATCTGCTGCGTGAGTTATGGCATGTAGGTCTCAACTCAGAGAATTAAGGCTGGAGGAAAAATAAAATATGTGAAATCAATATTTGAGGCAGTCTTAATGACGCCTGGCTTCCCCTAGTGGTGAGATAAGGTTCTACATAAGGCGATGATCAGGCGTATGGTACAGTATCCTCCACTGACAAATGTAGCCCGAGACTATTGTAATTTACCCCCCAGCAAGAACTATAATGGACATTACAATCATCCCACTGACCGAGCAGGTGGAGGCTGTGGTGGAGGAGGCTCTGCAGACTGGGAACACACGTCAGAGGTGTATCAGCAAGATGTAGTATGTGCAAGGAAAGTGTTTCCCAAGTCATTTTATGCTTCAAGAAATGTACCCTTTATATTCATCCTTTATTTTCCATTTATATTTTGTTGAGAGAGTGAGCAACCGCCATGACTGTCGAATTGTTTTTAAAATAAAACAAAAAATGACCTTCACGTGTCAATGTGCGTCATGTTGTTATTGACCCTATTTTTGACTGATATACAGTTTTAATCAGAATCTTTTAAAATATTCAAGGGTTCTGACATTGCACAGATAGAACAGACCTCATGCATTATTATTCATTACTCTAGCTTTTCAGCTGTTGTTGCATGAATGGTCTTCTTTTAAGGAATCCTATTATTATGTTTTGTCTGTACATTTACACATAAACTGTGATGTGTGTTTGTCCAAAATGCACTGATGGCCTTCCACCCACATTCCCACAGTCCCTCTGTGACAAAGTAAATGAGAAAAAAAATTAATTAAATGGCCTTTAAATGTTTAAGCGATCATACTGCCTTTTTGTGATGGATTATGGTAAACCAAAGAAGTAAAGAAAGTCATAGTCATACTCATATCTGAACGAAAGGCCAAATGTCTCAAACAGAAACAAGTAGACAGATGACAATTACTATTATAACTATTGCTAAATTATTGGACTTGGTAGGTTTAAGTTAAGTTTCAACAAAATACATTCATTACAGTACAGTACATGAGTGTTTTAATCAGAAAAACAAATAAATGAACTTATTCTGGATTTTGGAGGTTGGAGGTTCATGAGTCAGCACCAAATCCAGGCTCAACACAAAATATTTAATATCTTTGGGATTTTTAATAGAACAGAACACATGTTTTGACTGAAGTTTTATTTTTCCATGATCAAAAGACTGTGTCTATACCACCACAGTAAACTGTACACCATTTACTGTACATCACGACCAGTGCACTAGAAACAGAAAATGAAAGAACCTTTGGTTCCAGACACATGTATGAAAGCAGACTTTACAGCAAAATTATCAACAGTTTTGAGATACAAATTTAAAATAGTTAGAACACAATTGAGTACAAGAATAGCACATTTGATAAAGATTCCCTCATAACCCACAGTAACAATAGCGGTATCAGAGATTGTTCTTTGCTTCCGTTCAGCATTTTTTTTTGATGGTCATCAAATACAAAATACTATCGTTGTCCCAGAAGGAGCAAGAGGACTGACTGTATAGTTTGAGTAAAAATGCAAACAGCAATAAACTCCAATGTGATATAGAAACTTACTGCCAGTCAGATGAGGAATGTACCAAACCCCACACCAGTGGAGCACAAAATTAATCAAAGACATAAAAAGCCAAAGATGTGCAAGTTTAAGCTGCCGTAGATGTGCACTATTAGTGGATGTTTGTTGGCAGTAAGTCAGTCTGTGTTCAGTTTGGGGTTTTTTCCCACATCAGAATAAAAGCCTTGAAAACCTATAATACCTTGGAATAGTGAACGGACACATTTATTTACCTCCTCAGAGGAATATGATGTGGAAAGTAATCCAGGCGTGTGTGTGGAGGGTCACTGAAACAATTCCTGGTGATGTGCACTTGTGAAAGTTCTGATCAGTTTTAATGCACGGGGTTCGTAGTGTGAACTGAAGTCGAAGGAGCTACAGAGAAAGACCTCCAATGCATGAGAGAACAGCGAGAACAGACCAATTCAAGCTCAGCTCATTGTACGGTCAAAGCGTAACACTGGAATTAGTCTTCAAAGGCACAATAAAGTATATACAGCTATGTCTCATCCACAACAGACTTTAAAGTAAAGTGCACCATTATCCTATACATTCACATACATGACACTGTGACACAATATTGTATATGGTACACACCACAGTGTAACATGCCCTTTGCCCTATTCATGTCCGTGTCGCAAAATTGTTTTTGTGTGAGATTCACTTTTTTTTTAGGATGATATTTCATGTGCTTGCAGCTCCATGGAGCAAATACTGTATGACAACATAAAATTAAAATCAACATGTAATAAATACATAAATAACAAAATAAATATACAGTGACGTGCATGTTATTTTTCCATTTCTGTAATAAGCAGTATTCATGCTGGAGGGAAAGTGTATGACTGTTTTTATATGTGGCAGACAACATAAAAATCCACTAAACCTTTCATACTTTCAGATGTGTAACTGTTAGTTATAATTTACAGGTAAGAAATGTTAATTTTTAGTTTTCTTTCTAACCTCTACGTAAAAGAAAGTGTTTGTTTTTATAATGCTGTTACATTACAAAATAAACATAGTTATTCAAACCAGTGAGTCTGATTTTGAAAGTAGGTTTCGTTTTGTGCTTTTTTCCTCCCATTGACCAGATCCATCCCATGGTCCCGACCCACCCCTCACACCCACTCTCACACACATACACACAATACTTGAGGCCCATAAAGCGTTTTGGGATATGCAGCAACTCCAGGGTGGATTTGGAGACAAACCGGCCCCAGGGACACTGAAACAGCCCTTGTTGAGAGGACAGATGGACCAGTTCTCCACTGAACTTCGGGCTGGGATCTATTCACAAGCTAACTTGCTGTCAAAGCTGGAAAGAGCAATGGCAAAGGCTTGCAGGGCACACATCGGATAGTTATAGTCCATGGTGAAGACGTCTTCTGCCACACGGCCAAACTGCATCACAATGTAGTCAGCTGCAAAGGAGAAGGACCAGGGAGAAAACATTATCCGTACAACTTTAAAGGAGTTTTTTTCCCCCTAACCTTAATGTCCCTGACTTATCCTGTGCTGAACAAAAAATAATACTTAGCCTGTTTGACACTTTGAGGAATCCATTTAAATAACCTGCAGCAGGAATACGTACTCGGCAAAACCCAAAAAGACTTGCAGCGATGTTGAAATTTGGATATCAATATTGGAAGCAGATTTTAAAAGAAACAGGAAGAAATGGACAACAATTATCCTAAGATATTTATTGTTTAATTAAGATGTTAATTTAACAATTTTTTATTGTCATTGATTTTTTTGTGTGGAGGAATTACACATTGCACTCACAACTGAAAAAAATAAACAAAAACAAAAAAATAGTAATGTACTGTACTTTATAAATGGGATTGGACTCTGTATGTGTGTGAGTGTGTGTGTGTCTTGGGCATCACACAAAATCTGGAAAGAGTTGACTGCTGCGGTTTGGCATAGTTGTGTATTTTAGTCAAGCAAAAACAGCAACTTGATATCACCGGTATTTTAGGAGATGTTAGTCATTTTGGAATACAATGGCCTCCCAATGGCCAATCACGTTGCTATTCCCAGAATCATAGAATCATCAATGAAGCAATGACGATGATGGATAAACAATAGGGCCACATTGCCATGGGCAGAATCAGTCAGCTGAGAAGTTATTCACCTGAAAATGTCAGTGGGATTTACCAAGAACCAAAGGAATGACCTGCATCAGAGGATCTGGAACAGGTCAATGCCCTAGTTCCTCACCAACTGCAACATTTGAGACACAGAAGCATCATAGCTTCAGGTACTGTGACCCCAGATTTATCTCACATCTAATTTGCTGCAGTTACCTTCACCACTGTCAGAAAATATAGAAGTTATATAGAAGTCTGACAACAGTCGACACAGCGGCAGAGTTGCTCTACTTCTGATCTGACCTTTCACATCTCATCAGTGTAAGTTTCTGGACAGCGGCTGAGATGCTAGAGGAAATAGTTGAAACTATAAAGCATTTCCAGAGGAACCTCTGGCCCACGATTGCAGAAAATTGGTGCAGTTACGCACGAATATATATTTCATGTATATTAGATTTCAGTTGTTGCCAATATAAAACCATTGCTGCTCTGAATCAAATAGTAAACTCCAGGAAACCATTGCAACATAACTTCTGCTGGTTCTTTCAGTTGCTAATGAAGTGCATCAGAAAATGTGCTGTACGTGATCAAACCCGTATGTGAATATGATGTTCATTTATTATCACGTGTATCATCGAACTGTCTGTTAGTTTGTATTTATGGGAGGAGGAAAGGAGGGGAGAGGGGGGAAGGAGAGTGGAGAGGGGAGGAGAGGA